>JBBBDQ010000472.1:375000-445000 GCA_037127315.1 Ascarosepion bandense | reverse complement strand
ATCCATATATATATATATATATATATATATATATATATATATATAATTATCCGTATGTATTACAGCTCATCATGCAGCTAGAAAAAACGTTCTAACCTAGAGAAACGAAAGCCTGCGACGTGAAATGCTTCAAAAGTTTAGTAAGAATTAGAGTCACCAGTAGTTTGCCAAAAACAGATAAAAGGCTGATAGTTCTTAAGGTCAGACGATTCACCTGAGTTTTAAAAAATGGAACAACAGAAGATTTCCAGTATTCATCAAAGCCAGTCAGTTATTTTACATTTTAGAGGGAAGGAGGCCAGTATGGGAGCACACTTTTTAATGACTACTACGGAGATGTCATTAGGTCTACATGCTTTGTGGGGATCCAGATTAGAGTTGATAGCGGAAACCATAGAAGGGAATATATGCATTTTACTAAACAATGACTTATTTCCAAGTTAGAAATTAGGCAAGGATACTCCAGATGATTCAAGAGAAGAGTTAAAAGACAATTTATGGGCGAGAATTGACAGGGGTAAGCTGTTTGCACCTCTAATTAATTGAAAAGAGGACGAATGCACAGCTTATTCTTATTTAATAGATTATTATAGGGCCACCTTTAATCACGTGAACCAAAGTTATTGGATGTAATACACTGTAATATTCTCTAAGCAAACAGAGACTTAGCTCCTTCGAAGACTCATTTATATTTATTATTTGCATTCACGAGTAGGTGTCTGTTATGATTGAATTCTTTGACATATCCGTAAACAGTGGCCTCTGTTTGCTATAGCGGCAGAATATGCTGGAGTGAACCATGGAGAAGATTGATGTTTCTGAGAAGTAATGAAAATGTCTATACAGGATTTGACCCACGAGGAAAATTTCTTGGCGTAATTCTCAATCTTCCTCATGCGCCGTGTTACTTTAGGACGTAGGCGATAACAGACTTCTACTTTCTCATGTCCCTTGTCGCTCTGAATATTTTTCTTCTGGTTTCTCTTCCGAACGCTGCTCCGTCATCCATTTGCTCAAGCCTTTCAAATGTCTTGCACTGCTTTCCCCTGTCTTTATTTCCCTTTATCCGTTCTGTAAGTATGGATGTTAAAAATGTCAGTCTAAAGGGAGTCTCGAAGAAAGTAAAGTAGCGAATCCTAGTCAACAATATGCTTACGGCATATCACGTGGAATACACCGGTTCTCGTTCGATCACCGAAGTAAAGCAACGTGAGCCTGGTCAGTACCTAGATGGGTAATCGCTTGGGAATACCAGGCGCTGTATGCGTGCAGTGACGGATGTGCGTTGTGGTGCAGTGGATGTCGGCTTGGAAAGAGAAACCTGTGAGCCGAGTTCGAATTCTAGATCTGTACCCTGCATTCACTTAAGCACTGGTACCCTTGGGAAAGGTATTAATCCGTCCCTTTCCTCCAGTTATGGGTTAAATAACAGGATGGGGCTTGCAGGTAAGCCATCTAGTTTTGGTGTTACAATAAAAACACCCTTTGGTAGACCCTAGCGAAGCATCAAGTATTCAGCTATTTGACAAGATTATGAATTTCTCTAAAAACTGCGCCAGGGTTTCAAATGCACAGGGATAATGGAGGGGTGTAGCGAGTTCGATCTCGGCCAAAGCCGCAGGACGGCGACTAGTCAACATGTTTCTAACGGAAAGAGGGCTTATGAATAAGAGGTTCCTGTCTAATCGATAACTGGAACGAGGTCCATATTTGTAGTACAGAGTGATTAAAGCTGTCAAGAGGACAGTGTTGAAAAGCTCAGCATAAACTTGGATGGGAGATAATAAATTAATCAAGGAAGCTGGCTAGGACAACGAGTAAGAGGACTCAGTATTTGAGTAAGCGATTGAGCAATAGAAAAGTTACAGTGAACGCTGACAACATTAATAACATTGGAGTTTTTATGCCACATGTGGTGATGAACATCAAAATCACCGAAAACATAATCGCAGATAGATGAATAGAGAGTGCTATTTCTCTACCATTCATCATTATGTTTTATATACCGCATTCCTGGGAAAAGTGTCAAAATGTCCAGTATTAGTGAACTTTTTAAGGGCGTCGAAAAAACTTTTCTCGCAGAAAAATAAATAAACGTCAACCAATCAGTTGGGCACCTAAGTGAATCAATCAAAAGTAAAAACAAAACTACATACATGTCCATTATCTTATTTAGATCTAGCAGAAATCCTAATTTATTATAATAAAAAAACCTTGTGTATTTATTTGTGTGCATATATATATAATTATCAATATGTATCACAGCTAACTATGCAGCTAGATAAACCGTTACATTAAAGTGAAATTGAAAATCGACTGATTTGTCATCAGTCGGGGATCTTACCTCTAAGCTATTGGCGCAGGATAAAGAAAGGCACATATTATATGAGTGGGCCTGTGCCGACAAAAGATGACAGCAAAATATTTATATCGATACGTTGGCTAAAATGACGGCAAGATATATATTTATGTACTTATATATATATATATATATATATATATATATATATATATATATATATATATATATACAAATGACGTAGGCAATCATGGATTTCCACGTTTCCCTATTTGATGTGGCTCTTAGCACACTTTCTTCTGTAACACCATGCAACCTCCGTTCTATCATTCACTTGCTCAGACCCTTCAAATATGTTATCCGCTGCTTTCCTCTGTATATTTTCCTTCTATCTGGCCTGTTAGTATCAGGTTCTTTAAGCCCTCCTTCCTCAGTGCATGTCTTAGGAACTTTAGTTGTCTCTTCTTGATACTCAATATTAAATTCCTTTTTATTTCCATCCTTTTCAAAACATCATCATTGCTCACATGCTCGGTCAATGATATCCGCAGCATCGTTCTGTCGAACCACATTTCAGCTACTTCGAATTTGTCCTTCATCTTCGATGATATTGTCCAGCATTCACTGCAATTTTGAAAAACTGATATCACATAGCAATATTCTATTCTTTGTTTCGAGTGAAAATTTCCAGTCTCTTAATATTTAATCAGCTTCTGGAACGCGTCCCTCGCCATGCCAATTCGCCTTCGGATCTGTGTGTCACACTTTCCGACTTCAGTTAGAACACTTCCCATGTATGTAAATTTTTCATTTAAGTGTCCCACACCTTTGGCATTTTGGGCTGCTCTTTTTGCTGATGACCATGCATTCGGTTTTCTTGCAGTTTATTTGTAGTCTTTTTTTGTCTTTCTGTTCAGCTACTTCTGTAGGAGATTTGTAGTTTCCTTTCCGTGTTTGCAATCAGCACTGTATCATCTGGGTACCTTATATAGTTTAAATTGTGGCCTTCGATGACAAATCCTGGCATAACATCTAGGGCCCTCAGAATAGTCTCGCTGTAGAATTTGAAGAGATCCGGTGAAAAGACACATCCTTGTCTTACGCCCCTTTCTATCATTGCATATCTGCTGAATTCGTTACCTGTCCGTATGCAGGGAGTTTGATGCCAGTAGAAATCCTTGATTACTCTTATGTCTTTCCTAAATATGTCAAGGCTGCTGAGCATCTCCATTAATTTTTGTGGCGTATTTTGTCGAACGCCTTTGCATGATTGATAAAACATTGGTACCAGTCTTTCTTCATTTGTATTGCCGTTTTGGAGTGCATCCTCATCATAAATATGGCGTTCCTTGTTTCAGTGTCTTTGACAAACCCGCACTGTTCTTGTTCTATCTCTGGTCTGATTCTGCTTCTCGCTCTATTCATCAGGATTCGAACGATCAGTTTGGTAATATGACTCATTAAGCTGATTGATCGGTGGAGTTCGCATTCGTTTGCATCTGGTTCTTTAGGCAGTGCTATGAAAATCAACTTGTTTAGGTCGGCTGGTATTACACCACTATCAGAAAATATTTACATCGTTCAAAACATTAATTTCAAACAGTGCTCAATATAGAAATAGAGCTATTCATATTAATCATAAATTATATTTTAGAACATGTCCAAAATACAATTTACTACAAAAGTGTACATTTTGTTTCGACATTGAAAGAACAATACCTCATCACTTCCTCTGTGTCCTTTTTATGGTTCCCCATTCTGGTTTCTCATTTCCCATACCCACATTAACTCGTACAAAAAAACCTTTGCCAATAAAAAGAAGTGAATTTCCATCTCTTTTCAAAAATAACGTTTACTAACTGATGAGACATTGTGCTTTCAATGTCGAAACAAAATGTACACTTTTGTAGTAGATTGTATTTTGGACATGTTCTAAAATATAATTTTTAATATATATATATATATATATATATGTAGGTATAGTTGTCAGTGCATAAACGGTGAGGATAATCACACAAGATTTCCTTAATATGAATTATTAATAAGTAAATCCATATACAGAGCTCGATGAGTGTTAACCAGAGAACGGATACTACCCATATTTGGAACTGGACTCTATCTCTTTCTTCCCCTCCCGTTCCTTCCTTTCCTTCTCTCTTTCCGCCTTCTCCTTACATTTATTGTCATTTATTTTTTGTAATCTTATGTTTATTATTATTATTATTATTTCTATTATGTTCCCTCTTCTTTTTAAGAAAACGTTTATTCCGGCAGAAATCTTATGCCAGATGGAGGCAATATTGTAAAAGCGTTTGATGATATGAGCTAGTTAAGCTCAATGAAATAAACTATAGTTTATAACTAATATGACGTGTTGAGTTTACCTTTATAAACTATATATATATATATATATATATATAAATACTCAGGGGTATAACCTGTGAGTAAATACGCAATTATTTTGCCGTCATATTTGACGACAGGTATATACTTGTACACTGTGAGTCATGCATTCATAGATAGCCGATTTAATACGGGTTTCCCGTATTGGTGTGTTCTCTTTATCCGTCATTTTTTTAATGAAATAAAATTATCAAAAAAAGTCCCCACAGACATCCAGCAAGAAAATAATAACCCACCTGGGTAAGGTGGGTTATTTTTATTTTTTTCTAAATTGAAAAGGATATCGGACAACTTTATTTTCTTTAATCGTTTTTATTTTATTTCTCTTTTCATCTGAATCATATTTTGTCCAGTTATTCTTGGAAAAGCCTCAAACCCGTTTAAATTCCCCAATTAGAAAATACTATTGGCATTAGTAATCCAAACTGTTTCTACAATGGAAAGGAAACAAGGGGTAGAAAAAAATATAACCATTCTTTGGCAACAAAACAGATTTTGAATCAGTATGACCGAAATATGAAAGGAATTGATTTCTTGCCAATACTCTATTGAATGAGATGTCGCTTCAAGTGAATGGGATAATATTGCTGGTAAATATTCTGTAGATACATAAGAGTCTGCATCAGTGTGCATATATAAAGATCGTTTATTCCTCTCTATAGTAAATGAAACATAAAACATGATTTTACGATCATTGTTTGAAAGAATGGAAGCGAAATCGGAAGTCATATATATAAATATATAACCAGTATATATATATATATATATATATATGTGTGTGTGTGTGTGTGTGTGTGTGTGTGTGTGTGTGTGTGTGTGTGTGTGTGTATGTATGTTTTGGTATGTATGTCTGGCTGGCTTGTGACTGTGGTTAAAAAGTTTACTTCCTGGCCATGAGACCAGGGTTCCAATAATCTCACCATGGTCGATTATTTTGCATTGTGAGTAAAATTAAGTAGAGGAAACCTTTCGGTAGTCAACGATGGCCGTACTCGCACAAAGTCACTAGCCATTAACCCCTGCGGAAGGCGATAATGCTACTAAGATGCAGAGAGTTACTGGCAGTGGAATAGAATTAAAAAGGCTTTGAAAACGTCGAATACCTGATTCTAACGAGGAAACAAGGAATATATATCTACCCCTGTTCAAAAGAACTGAGAACCGGATGATCAGCTACAGGTGAACATATCGATTCTTGATGGCATCGTTTTTTTAATTTCATGATGAACTCACACCCAGAAAGTGTAAATAACTTTTGCGTAATATTGTAGTTTCAGTTGGTTTGTTTTTTAAAGGCAATTCAATTAATTATCAGCCATTCAGTTAAGTGCCATACGTGAGGCACGTTTTGGGTGATCATATATAATTCGAGCACGGGCAGAAGATTATCAGGCAGTAGGCTGCCATAGCTTTCTGCGGTATATTGGTTGCCAGCCAAGATTATAGAATCCAAGCTGTCCTGTTATTTAACCATTAACTGGAAGGAAGAAACGAATACAATTCTCAAGGGTATTTGTGCGTAAGTGAATGCAAGGAATTCAAAAGTGGATCCCCGATTTGTCGTTCCGAGTTGATATCCACAGCACCACAACTCACATGATTTAGGCATTGAGGAAATCGTCCACTTCTGTGACCAGTTATAATATATGTGCGTATTTATGTATATATGTACCCATGAAAATCTCATTCGAATCTCAGTATGCTTGATTTTCTGGGGAAGTGACTTCTTGATGCTAATGGCGAGAAGATGTGATCTGACCATGTGGCACCCTTGGAAAAAGCCTGAAATCTATACAACTGAATAAAGGTACATTTGGTAGTATGAACTGTCTGCTGATGGTTGCGCTGGCACGAAGTCGGAAATCATCGTGACCTAGGATAGAATGTACTGAAATGTTGATCATGCCAGATGACGCGCACTAACCGGTCATCAGAGCTTCAGGATAAACCAGATATACTAGATCTCAATAGTTAAAAACTCGGAATGCGTGGATATAACACGACTATTTAATCCCGTATTAGTGTATTAGTGTGATGACTATTTCATTTACAAAATATAAACTGTAATAAACCTTGATATTTTGAAATTGTCGTTTTAAAAATAAATCCATTAAACAAATAGTCGATTTTCTAAGCGTCGCTAAGATGTGGCACAAGGCAGAAATTACGGGTTACTCAGTGAGGATCGAACTCATTACTCAGTTGTAATAGGTTCTAGCAAGACAAGTTTGGTAAACATTACACAATGCAAATCTATATATATATATATATATATATATATATCATCTGCGCGTCACTCATTCTGTAATGAATTAGAGCACTCTGGCTACTGGCGTATGATACATCATACGCTAAAGAGGTTGCATCCTTCTACCGAGCGCCCATAGCTCGCAGGTAGAATCGCCGACTTTTTCACCCCTTTGTTAAGTTCCTCACTCCGCATATTGCCATCCAATCCAACAAGATCGTCCATAACTTTGCCGGCTCATTTCTCTATCTTGTCCTGTCTGCGAATGACTCTCTATATATATCTTTTTAATCATATCACCCCGAGCAACGGGGTAACGCCACTAATGTGCCGGATGCCGGATGCTACGTAATAGTGAAAAGATTGGAAAAGAGAAAACCGGAAACCACATCCTAAACAGGGAACAAGGGATGAGCCTCTTAACCTGTTCAATAGACTTGGGTGGAGTGGCAACCGGGCGATTGTTTAGTCTATCTACTCCAATTGAAAAAAAAAATATGTATATATATATATATATATATATTGTGCGATATATAAATTGCTATCGCAAAAACGAAAGTATGATATCTATTTTAAATATATATATTTACTAAAAACTAAAACTAAAATATCTTGAAGTACTAAAGAGTAAATATATTCGATAAAATCGAAATTACCTTTAACCACGTAATCAAGACGACTTCAGAATCTTCCGAAATTCTTCTAAATTGTCGCCATGTTTTCGTTGTTGGCTACTGACACAGACCTTGCCTTCCATTCACCTTTAGTGTTAAAAGAAGTTTTGTTAGCCTCACGATCAAATGCACCCTACACATAATAATCAAAGGGTTGCAGTCTGGAAAGTTAAATGGTCAAATGTGGTGATGTGGTCGTTATAATTGGCACTTGATGTAGGTCTCCATGATGTGTCTGAGGCTCTAACCAAAAATGTCGGGAGTTCTTTTATTACCAAAACGATCAGTGAGTTTTCGAATCTATCATCTATTCGCAAGCACCATTAAACTCATCCAAATCTTTTCAAAGCCTCTTCACCAAGACCCAAATGCACTGAAATCAGACACAAGTCGTTAGTAATTTACTCAGGTTATGCAGATTGTAGCATTTAGGTAGTAAATCTACAAAAAACAAAATATTTTGCATCAGGAAAAACTACTTCATTTTATAGGATTAGCTGCCTAATTTCCCACACAACAAAGTTGTAACACACACACACACACACACACACACACACACACAGAGATATATACTTATATATCATATTTATCATTTTATATATACAACACAATATCTAATTATATATTGTTATATATTGTTATATACATATAGCATCATATATATATAGTAATCCGTATCTGTACGTCCAAGCACACACACACACACACACAGATATATATATATATATATATATATATTTGGACGTGGTGTATTTATTGTGTACGGCTTATGGCTTTCCTGTTATGTATAAAGAAGTATGCGTCTGTTTTATTTATTGTCGGCGGAAGGATTTTATTTTAGATAATGGGTTTCCGTATTGGACTATTAAATATGTTTGGGGTGGGATAGACTCACAACCCAACAGTTTGACGAAATTAAGTACCACAATATGAATCTCATGTGAATTGAAGCAATCATACTGAGTGGCTTGGTCCCAATCAAGCAGGACCCAGCCGCCCGTCTCCATTTTCCCATTTAATCATACCATCCGTAATTGTCTCCAGTCAGGTATGACTATATGACCAAGGGCCCCTCCCCACTAACTCAGAAAGACAGATGGAGACAGAAAAGCAATAGCAAACAGAAATAGTCAAAATGGTGAAAATAACCAAAAAGAATTACCGTAGGTGAAAAAAGAAAAAGCTGTTATTCAAATATATTTACACACACACACACACACACACACATATATATATATATAAACAAAGTCTCTGGGTCAGCATCTGGATTTCAGAAAATCGTCTAAAATTTGAGGGCTGCGTGTCTTTTTTAAAGATATTTTATTAGCCCACTTCAGACTAGAGAATGTTTCTCTTCATGCAAGGTTTTATCACCCAAACACACACACACATATATATATATATATCATCCACATGCAATAGTTTCGCTGTATCGTAGGTTATCAATGTGGCTAGACATTCACTTGCCTAAGCCGGGATTGAAACTCGACCGATTTGGTGTTTCTCTGAGTCGCCAACCCCTAAGCCATAGTTACATGGAATCGGAGAACGGAAATTTTAGCGTGTTATATAGAAGCGGCGTATACACACGCCATGCACTGCAAGAACTCAATTCATTTTTAAAGGTCATGTGGTAAATGATTTTTTTCAAATTTTCCTCTAGAGTGCTCAATCGTAATGAGAACATAATATTCGTCATCCACACACAAGCCTGTTTCGCCGTATCACAGCTCATCAATGTGGCTAGACGTCCACATGATATAAAGTTTTTAATCTGCTCTCTTATTAGTAGCAGATCTTCAATTGTAGTTAACTCCCTCTATAAAACATTGCCCACTCTGCACTAATAGATAAAGAAATTTCAGCTCTCTAGCTTAATAGATGTTAATTAAATCAAAGAAAATATGAAATTTCTAATTTCGAAACTTTCTTTCCAGTTCAATTATCAAAAATGTAAATGCAATGTCAGTTACCAGCTTCTATCTCCTCTTTTATCCTTTTCTAAATACCCACATTACTCAGCATTTTATCTAATTTTCAACCCCACTGCACGAGTGGAGATCCGACTATGCTTGAGAAAAATGATTAAAAAACAAAAGTTGTAAGGTTCTTGTTCCCATTTCTTTGTTCAGGGCTGTGTTTGGAAGGAAGATGTGTAGAATGTTGTCATCTCACTACACAATTTTCTATCAGTAACCATCAGTGACCATAGATTTTACACCAGTGTTTGGCCCAGAATAACATTACTCAGGTCCGACAACAACTTTATACGATAAATATAGCCCCTTGCGACGAGTTTCTAGGTAATTCCCACGATGGAAACAGCTCTAGATAAAGCGTATAGTTTCAGTTTTGAACTACTTTGAAGCGGATTCTTTTTCTCTTCTTCTATGTGCCCTGTCCCTTCAGGACGTAGGCGTTCATGGCTTTCCACGTTTCCCTATACCTGGTGGCTCTACGCACGCCTTCTCCTGTTACACCATGCAACCCACATTCCGTCATCCACCTGATTAGTTCCTTCAAATATGTTATCCGTTGCTTTCCCCTGTCTCTGTTTCTTTCTATCTGGCTTGTTAGTATCAGGTTCTCTAAGCCCTCCTTCCTCATTGCATGTCCCAGGAACTTCAGCTGTCTCTTCCTGAAGCTCAGTATTAATTTCCTTTTTGTTTCCATCATTTCTAAGACCTCATCATTGCTCACATGCTCGATACATTATATTCGCAGCAGATTAAATATACATTATGTGTTGAAGTTTTCTTTTTATATCACTAGATCCGTTTTTTTTTAATTTAATTCTGTTGGGACGCCCGCGCCTATTCGGCTATAATGGACTATTCCATTACTATGTAAAGTAATAGTGGCATCTACGTAGTGGGTGTGCCGAGCAGCCGATCGACAAGTCAGTCGTAGACTTCCGGTGACGACCCGGAAGTACCCATTGCTCATACTACGTCTTACGACGGTTGAGACGATTAACCTTTATTCTTGTATTGGATACTAATAACCTTTGTAAATGCTATTTTCACGGAATACAACAATTAACCTATTCCTGTTGTTGAGTTATTTATTCTTACTCACGACATAACAACTTCTTACGATAGAATTCGGACTCAACGCTTATACAAAAGATTACTACTTTTTTTCTTTTTCAATGTGTTGTATCTTTTCATAATACTTTTAATCATGGCGCTCCATTGCTATCGCTAAATCTTATTAATGTGATACCTTAAGTAGAAAGTTGAAAATCTTTGAGCTATTACATCCTCTACTACTGTTTGGAATAAGACAGAGAATATTCTAAAGAATTAAAGTAAATTTTCTTTAACGGATGAAGATTAGTTACTTTCTCACCCGTGGAAATCTCGTTTGGTTTCCTGATTTCCTTTCAACCTCTTCTATGTGCCGCGTACATTCAAGACATAGGTTTAATGGCTCTCTGCAAATTTCTATTTCGAGTGATTCTGAGATGTTTGTTACGCCTTTGTTAAAGCCCCCACTACGTATTTTTCCATCCAATCCCACAAGATCATCATGAACTTGGCCCGCTCATTTCCCTATCTTGTCCTCAGTATGTCTCATGAGTGTAATGTTTTCCAAGTTATCTTTTCATTAAATGCTCTAAGATATTCAGGGACTTTTTAAGATTTTGAGTATTTTTTCTTTTTTCGTGTGCCGTGGCCCTTCAGAACATAGACGATCATGGACTTCCACTTAGCTCTGTCTTTTGTTGCTCTCAATATTCTTCCTCTTGGCATCTCTCTCCAAAGCCGCCTCACTATCCATTTGCTGAAGCCTATCTGATGGGGATCACCTCTATTTGCACATATGAATGGACTCGCCTGATGTGTACATATAATTTTGCCTATATGAAGAACTGCAGTGATTGTCACAGAGAGTTTTCTCGCTGCGACGGCATCTTTCACTGTCAGCACTCTGCCTTCGGGCAGAGGGCACTCTCTGCTTCCGAGCAGATAGCAATAACCCAGTCGTGGTTCCGCCGAAGGGTAGAAGCACGACTGGGGAAAAATAGACAGGTATTTTTTGGCCGGGCCATATAACCCGGAAATCCCACTCATAACTGACCATGTGTCCCATGTTGCCCTTAGTGGGAGGGATAACTAAATATTGTGATTGTCACAGAGAGTTTTCTTGCTGCGACGGCATCTCTCAGTGTCAGCTCTCTGTCTTCGGGCAGAGAGCGCTCTCTGCTTCCTAGCAGAAAGCACTAACCCAGTCGTGGTTCCGCCGAAGGGTAGAAGCACGAATGGGGAAAAATAGACAGATATTTTTTGGCCGGGCCATATAGCCCGGAAATTCCAACTCATAACTGACCATGTGTCACATGTTGCCCTTAGTGGGAGGGACAACTAAATATAGTGATTGTCACAGAGTTGAGTTGTGTAGTTGTACCGTCGCTAATTGGTCAGTAAGGATATAGACTCATTACTCGGACATACCACTTCACTACAAGACTGTATATATTGATTCCTACTAACTGTATTCCTAGTATTGCTGAATTGACTAACCCGTGTTCCAGTTTGTATATTTTTGTTCAATATAACTTACATATCTGCTTTTGTTATTTATTATTTTGTGTGGTTTCTCAACAAGAATCCACAACACTATCAAATATGTTTCACGCTGATTTCTCTCCTCTCTCTCTCTCTCTCTCTCTCTCCCTCTCTTTCTGTCCGTCATGTGAGTATTAAATTCTCCAGGTCTTCCTGCTTCATTACGTGTCCCAAGAACCTCATATGTCTTTTCTTGATCATTCCTGATGTTAAGGATGATTTTGTGTAAAAGAAATTCGTTTTCTTTAAAAATTTCTTGTTGCTTAATCGTTCTGTGCATGGAATTCTCATTATCATTCTGTAGAACCATATTACTACTGCGTCTGATTTTTTTTCTTTTTACCCAACATTTCCAGCTATATAAGTGGATAGATGCCCCATAGCAATCTAGCATTATTTTCTTTGTTTCTTACGATTTTATTCCGATTGTAATTACCTTTGCTTAGGTATTGAAATACCACTCTGTCTAGTCCAATACGTCATTAAATTCACATTTTCCTTCCTCTGTTAAAACGCTTTCCAGTATTTTCCCTTCTTTCCTGTTTTTTTACAATTTCTTCCGTTTGTCATAACCTTGATTAGGTTTTGAAATGCCACTTTGTCTAGTCCAATACGTAATTGAATTCATATTTTCCTTCCTCTGTTAAAACGCTTTCCAGAATTTTCCCTTCTTCACGTGTATTTTTTTATAATCGTTTCACCCGGAGTTAGACATTTCACTACCACTATTGCGCAGGGGGGGTACATAGAGTGGTGAGAAAGGGTGGTTAGTGGTGAGAAAGGATGGTTAGATATAAGAAAAGTTAGTAGGAGCGTGATAGACGGGTAAGGATACCGAGAATGAGGGTTGGGTAGATGGTGAGAGTGTTGGTAGAATAGATGCAAGTTAATGTGATAGGAGGTGTCTATTGACCTTACATTTAAACCCCTGGAGATTGTAGCCGTCGGGAAAGCAGACACGTGGAAGGGAATTCCACAGGCGGGAAGCGCGAGAACAGAAGCTGTTGGAGTAGAAATTACGGTTACACCTTATCTGTTTTACTGTAAAAGGGTGGAACCTAGTTGCAAATCTAGTATCTCGTGTACATTCATACCTAGACGGCACCAATGATCTAAGTTCATCGGAGCAGAAGCCATGAAAGTACTTGTAGAAGAGGCACAGGGAAGTCACATCACGCCGGTGAGAGAGTGGTTTCAGCCGGTCTGCCAAGTCAGCATCGATCACGTTACAGATTCTCCGTTGTATTTTGTCAAGAAGCTTAAGGAGAGTAGCTTTATATAGAGTAGATTTATATATGCGCAGGATAGATTCAGGCGGGAAAAACTTCCGGGCCCTGCACAGAGAACCGACTTTCATAGCGGCGGATTTGGCAATGGATTCGATATAGTCATTTCATTTGCGGTCCGCCGAGAGTGTAAGACCAAGGAGGCGTAGTGTTTTACTCTCTGGGAGGCTAGCCTGTCCCATGCTAATGGGAGGTAGATGCTATTGTCTCTGGTGGTTAGTTGATAACAACTTCGTTTTAGAGGCATTGAAATTTACTACCCATTCCCCCCCCCCCGACTTTTTGTTGTGTGGTGAATGGTTGTAAGATCAGAGTATAGTATCTGTTCCTTCGTGATACCTACTAGTACTTTGTTCTTAGACTTACTGCTTTCCAGCCCGAGTTTATAGCTCGGGCCTGCGTAAAAGTAGCGTCTTTGACGTGAAACACCGGAAAGCGGTGGTCCGGTGTTCGGCCTCTTTGAGGCAATGGCCACAGTTGGGCCGGAGGAGGTCGTTCCTCCCACCATGGCGTCGGTGGGAGGAAAGGAGGGGGATTGGCAAGTACCGCCAAGGAGTAATCCCTCTCCAACAGTTCCAGGATCCCCCATACCTTCAACCTCTGGTTGGACAGGGGGTAAAATTACCAGAATATTAACCACCAAAGACGAGGAGTATTATGAAAAGATGAAATCCAAATACGCCGAGTATATCAAGGGACACAGAGCTAGTCTCTGTACCAAACAAATTAGCAGAAATTGAGACCAGGATCATTACGTTGATCTGTAAAGATCTAAAATCTCACAAGCTAATTGGAGTAACAAGAGACACCTTCGAGGAGGCGATAAAGGCACTGAATATCAAAGCTAGGGCCGTGGCGAGGAAAAGCAATGCCATGTGGGACGTCCTGCTGGGCACCGCGGAAGAAGCAAAGCGTTTGGTCGGTGCGGTGCTGGAGACGAAAACTCTCCAGTTCAGCACCGAATATATGGGTGCCCGAAAGGTGAAAATCACTTTGCATGGCGTCCCCATGGACATTGAGGAGGACCATGTTGGCGCCTTTTTTGCTGCATATGGAAAGGTGGCCGCAGTCTCCTCGCTGCGGTCCAAAGCCGGCTTCTTCACAGGAGACATGTCCCTGCAGGTGACTTTGTCTAAAGAAAACATAGACAAAATCCCTAACATCCTCACCTGCAGGGGGCGTGTTATTTTTATAATAGTAGAAGGAAGGAAGCCGTGCTGTTGGGTCTGTGGGGCGGCAGATCATGTAGCTAAAACCTGCCCCACCAAAAAGTCGGCCCCAAAGGCCCAACCAACCCAACCGGCGCAACAGAAGGAAGGAGCAAAGCCTGTTCAACTGACACAGTCTCCCGGGGCTAACAAGGAGGGCGAGTGGCAGGTGGTGGGCAGAAAGAAAGCGAAAACACCGTCCCCTGCGAAGGTGCCGCCACCTGCCAAGACGCCGACAAAGCCAAAGGAGGCGCCTGTGAAGAAGTCTCCGGCCAAACAGAGGAAGGAGAGGAGCCTTTCCCCCCAAAAAGAGCAACAAATGGAAGTGGGTAGGCCGGCTTCTCTGAAGCGTGGGAGAGAGGATGAAGCAGAGGAGCGGCATGACAGCCCGAAGAACAGGCGTAGAAGTAGAAGCACGGAGAGGAGGCCACGAGCACAAAAATGCACTTCACTACCAACGTCGCCTGTGAGAACTTCTTATGCGGAAAAGGCTAGAAGCCTTCCCGCGTCCCCGCGTAAAGCTTCCCAGTCCCCAACCTTCGAACTGACCCCCCTCAAAAAAGCCAGTACTTCAACTCCCACCCCCTCCCCGTCTCCGATTCCCACGCCCACTCGAGCCAAAAAGAAGAGAGACCTCCCGCGTGGAGAGGCTCTGTTGAAAATTGCACAGGACGTTGCAGTAGAGTGGTCGTCGCAAAGACGAAAGCTGCTGAGACCACTCTTGAAGCTAACCTCGGTGGATGGGCGATCCACAGAGGACCCACTGAACTTTCCCGATGCCCCAGGAGTCATTACCCTGGTTAGAAATACCGGAGGCAACCTGAAGGTATGGGATCACTTACAAGAGGCGAAACGCCACTACCCAAAAATAAGGATGGTGACGGAAAACACGCCGGAGCTTAAGAAAATGGCAAGGAACTGTGCTGGGAGGTTCCCGGTTTTGCTCCACCCCTGTCTATATAGGGTGGTAAAACTTACATATCCAACGGACGTCGGCGGGATTGTCCTAGACGGACGGATTACGTCCGATGTAGGAACAGGGTCCCTAGGACAGTCCGTCGGGGTCCCTTCGACCCGAGATTTCTACCCGGTATGTGACTAGAGCCTTTGTTGCATGTTTTTCTTTTTTCTCTTTTTCAGGTCTAAAAGATGTCTATTAAGATAGCCAGTTTAAATGCGAGGGGCCTGAGGGATCGGGGTAAGGCGGCTCGCCTGCTTCGTGACCTCTTGTCCTTCGGCGTGGATGTGGCCGCGATCCAAGAAACTCACTTTGTTTGCGAAGTCGACTCGTGTGTGCTGTCTAACGACTTTGTCGTCTATTCAGCATATGGGAGCCGGCAAGCCAGAGGTGTTTCTTTGCTGGTCAAGCGTTCCCTGGACGCGAGGATTGACCTTGTCCTTGTCGGTGCCGAGGGCCGGCTGATCGTGGCCGATATTGCAGTGAAAAGCAGATCGTTCCGGCTGATTGTGGTTTATGCGCCCAATGATCAAGGTGAGCGAGTCTCTTTCTTTCGGCTGTTGGAGCCCTTCATGGTGGATTCAACACGGCTAATCTTAGTTGGGGACTGGAATGCCATCCTAACCCCCAAATGGGATAGAGGAAGGAGCGCTAGCGGGAGGAGTGGTGATCGTAGCCTGGTTGATCTGATCGGCGAATTTGGTCTCGTCGATAGATACCGGGTCGATCATCCGGAAGGGAGCATGTGGACGTGGGCGCTTAATTGGCCTTCTATCCGGGTATCTGCGTACCTGGATAGGATGTTAGTGAGAGTGGCCGACATAGACTTCTTAGAATGTCCAACGTTCCACTGGTTAGGCTACACGGACCACAAACTTGTTTGTGCCCGTGTGGTGTTAGATTTTAGGCCTAGGTTGGCTGGTTATTGGAAGTTCAATCAGTCCTTACTGGACAGGCGGGACTTTCGTGACCAGCTAACAAGACTAGTTCAGCGGGCGTTAATTGGGCGAGTCATTCGGAGTAAGTGGTGGGTTAACCTTAAGGACACCATTAGGTCTTTCGCCACCAGGTATAGCCAACGGCTCAACCTAGATAAGGCTGCGGAGGCAAAGACCACAGGCTGGTGGGGATCCCCTAGAGATAGCCTTAGCCAGGGAGGCCCTGGAGCGTTCAACTAGCGGGCGCTACATGGGCCAAGTAATTAGACATAAGTTAAGCAAGATGTCTTCCGAAGCTGTGAAAATGGGCGCAGAATTGCGCAAGGAAGAAATTCGCCGAGCCGGCGACCGGTACATTCGAGAGGTGCGCGACCCGGAGGGACATCTCCTTAGGTCCACCGACGACATGTGCGAGGCGTTCCAGCAGCATTTCGAACACCGTTTTACCAAGGAGCCTGGTCTCCGTGACGAGGAGTTTCGCAGCTATTTGGCTGACTTTCCCCGGCTTTCGCCGGCTGAAGCGGCTAGCTGCGAAGGGGAGATTACGGAGGACGAAATCTACGTGGCTTTGAAGAAGGTCGGCAGTGGCAAGTCGCCAGGTTTGGATGGTTTGCCCTATGAATTGTACTTGAGGATGTCGCACCTTTTTGTCCCGATCTTGGCTGTCGTGTTCAACCACTGGTTTCGGCAGGGGTCCATCCCCGGTCGGATTACCAGGGGCGTGATCACGCTGTTGAGAAAAGGCAAGAAGGTTGGGAGGGAACTAGACGATTACAGGCCCATAACTCTGCTAAACACAGAGTTAAAGATTTTGGCCAAGATCCTGACGAACCGCTTGCAGCTAGTTGCCGAGTCTCTGTTGGAACCGGATCAGACTTGTTCTGTGAAGGGACGAACAATTCAGAGCAACCTGCACTTGATTCGCACGATCATAGAGGGTGTAGAAGACGACGATGAGGCCGCGCTGATCAATTTGGATCAGTCCAAGGCATTTGATAGGATTGACCATGGCTACCTGGCTGCTGTCCTGCAGGCCGCCGGATTCAAACCCGACTTCAGCCGCTGGATTAGCCTTCTGTATCGCTCCCCCAAGGCTGTGGTACAGGTGAACGGGAAGCTGTCGGGCGCTTTCGCGCTGTCTAGGTCGGTCCGACAGGGTTGTCCACTGTCTTCTCTCCTTTACGTCCTGGCGTTGGAGCCCCTCCTTCGCCGGCTAAGGGACGAGACTGGCAGTCCGGTCCTGCGTGGAATTGCTGTCCCTGGTGGAGCTCGAGCCAGGGTTTCCGCGTACGCCGATGACGTAACGACCTTTGTGTCCTCCCGCAGGGACATAGAGGCGGTACAACAGGCGCTTGAACGGTACGAGAAGGTGACAGGGGCCAGAATTAACCGCGACAAGTCATCCGGCTTGCGGTTAGGCGCCTGGAAGGGTGTTTCCCTCCCGGGGCCCTTCAGCTGGACGGACGGGCCGGTCAAAATCCTCGGGATTTGGTTCGCTCCGGACTTACAGCTGGAGAAAAACTGGTCAGAAATACTGGCAAAGGTCGGCGCGTCGGTCAAGACTTGGCGTCGACGGAGTCTCTCCGTGAAGGGCTTGGCGGAGATGTGTAATACATACCTCTTTCCCAAGATCCTTTACCGGCTGTCAGTACTTCCCCTTTGTGACGATCATGAGAAGGCGCTCGAGCGTTTGCTATTCTCCTGTCTGTGGAGAGGACGCAAACACATGGTCGACAAAGGAGTCTGTTGCCTCCGTCCGTGTCAAGGGGGTCTGGGGATGCCACACTTGAGGAGCCATGTGCTCGCTTCGAGGTTGGCATTCCTCAGGCGCGCGTTGGAGGAAGATCGGTTGCTTGCGGGGGTAGTGAGGGACATGTTCCCTTGCCTTACCATCACTCCCCCGACCCTATGGCTGACCGTCAGGCCTTGGGTGCGACCGAAATTCCTGCTCGAATGTCTGGCGGCCTTGCAGGCCATTCCACGGTCCAGTGACCTTTCACAGCCTAGGAAAAT
The DNA here is from genome assembly GCA_037127315.1 of Ascarosepion bandense. NCBI lineage: Eukaryota > Metazoa > Mollusca > Cephalopoda > Sepiida > Sepiidae > Ascarosepion > Ascarosepion bandense. The sequence continues at coordinate 426,402 of JBBBDQ010000472.1, read as the reverse complement.
CTTCTATCGGGGATTAGTGGAGGGTGCCGTGAAGGATAAGCTGTGGAGTAAGCTCGGCATGTCGAGGGTAGAGTACTGCTCTCATTGGTCTTGGGCGCCAGGTGCGCATTGGCTCAGCAACTCTGAGTTTTCTCTGACCTGGCGATTGGCTCGGAATGGTTTGTCTCTCAATGACAAGCGTTTCGCAATGGGCCTGGCGGATTTGCCAGATTGTGAACGTTGCGTCCTTGGAATTAAGGAGACGTCTGCGCACGCCTTCTTCCATTGTTCGCGCGTTCACCCGTTGTGGGCGCGTGTCGGCGAGTTGACTGCTCGTATCGCGCCGCGGGAACTCGTGCCCATTGACCGCGCATACGCTGTGGACAATGTGTCGCCCCCGTACTCTGGAGTGAAGCGGATGGTGTTTCTGTCGCTACTGGCCACGGCTAGAATGGTGATATGGACGACGCGACTGGAGGAAGTCTTGCGGGGCGGCCGTCTTTCGGATCAGGATCTAATCCGATATTTTGAGCATCAGCTCAAAATGAAGATTAGAACTGAACGGAAACGGCTGCACCCGACAGACTTTGGCGAAAGGTGGATATATGCAGCGAGCCTGGTTCGTGTGACCGGGGCTAGCCTTGATTTTCTCTTTTAGATCTGCTAGTCGCATCGGGGTGGATTCCTTTGGAACCCCTTCCGTGGTTAAGGTAAGAAGTCTTTTTTGTACCTAGTTAATGTGAGTGAATGTGTTTGTCCCGGCCTGTTCCCGGCGCCTCTGCTTTTGTTATGATCCAGTTCGAGATCCCCATTGTCCATAGTTATTTTATCCCGTTTTCATTCTCGGCTGGGTCAGCCTTATATATTCTCCAGTCCCATTTATTTTGTACCCTGCTTCTCCATTCCCCGTAGAAAGAGAGCTCCTTGATTTTGTCTTTCAAGGCAGAATACAGCGGCCTCTTTAGTTATGTGGGTGTGTTTGGGGCTTACTAACCCATATATATATATCATTTTTGAAATTGTTTTTGTTTTGGGGATTTTTGTTTCTTCATACCCCCTCCCCATCATGTCATTTCATGAATAAAGTTTTAAATATATTTTTGTAAGATATTGTAAATATTGTAAAAACACAAATTTTTATGTACATTTGGGGCGTTTTGTAGGTCCCTGGTATGTTTTTGCGGTATTTTGGTGTATGATAAGTATGAGTGTTGATGGACAAATTTTTATGGTGAATGAGAAAATTGTAACGTATGTATGGGTCGTGAATCGGATTAGCTAGGTACAGGATAGAGTAATTGAAGACCACCCCAAGTTTTGTTCCCCCTCCCTATTTTCGGCCTTGTGCCATAATTTGTAATTTTTACGAATAAATATACCCCCCCGACTTTTTGTTGTGTGGTGAATGGTGAAAAAAGAGCAAGACGTAGTATTTGTTCCGCAGTGATATTTGCTATTGTTTTGTTTCTTGACAATCTGGTTTCCAGCCCGAGTTTATAGCTCGGGCCACGGTAAAGTAGCGTTTCTCGCGCGAAACACCGGGAATTAGTTGTCCGGTGTTCGGCCACTTTGTGGCAATGGCCACGGATGGGCCTGTAGAAATCGTTCCTCCCACCATGGCGTCGGTGGGAGGAAAGGAGGGTGACTGGCAATTACCGCCACGCGAGTCACCCTCCTCACCTGCACCAGTAGAAGTTCCAGGACCAACATCCCCCATACCCTCGACCTCGGGGTGGAATGGAGGAAAGAAGATCTCGCTGAAGAACGAGGATTATTATGAGCAGATTCAAGCCAAGTATGCGGAGTATATAAAAGGCACAGAACTGGTTTCGGTGCCTGAAAAACTTGCACAAATAGAAGCAAGAACCATCACGCTCTTTACGAAAGACATTAAAACCCACAGAATGATTGGCATCCCTAGAGAGACCTTGGAAGAGGGGATAAAAACCCTGAAGATCAAGGCCTTGGCCGTAGCGAGGAGAAGCAATGCCATGTGGGACGTCCTGCTTGGCTCCGTAGAAGAAGCAAAAAGTCTAGTCGGTTTAGTTCTGGAGACCAAAACGCTCCAGTTTCTAACCGAATACATGGGAGCCAGGAAATTAAAGATCACATTGCATGGCGTCCCCATGGACATTGAAGAGGACCACATCGGCGCCCTGTTTGCAAGATATGGAAAGGTCGCCGAAGTCTCCTCGCTGCGGTCGAAGGCCGGATTCTACACCGGGGATATGACCGTGTTAGCGACCTTGGATAAGAAGGGTATCGCAAATATCCCCAACACCCTCACCTGTAGGGGGAGAACAATATTTGTGATCGTAGAAGGGAGAAAGCCGTGCTGTTGGGTCTGCGGGGCGGCAGATCACGTTGCAAAGACCTGCCCAACCAAGAATCCGGCCCCAAAGGCCCAACCAGCCAAACAACAACAGCAAACAGCAACGGCAAAGCCGGCTTCTCCAACTACAGCACCGGCAGCCAACAAGGAGGGCGAGTGGCAGGTGGTAACAAAGAAAAAGGCTAAAACGCCTCCTCCGGTGAAGGTGCCGGAGAAGGTGCCGCCTCCTGCCAAGACTCCTACTAAACAGAAGGAGTCCCCGGCAAAGAAGTCGCCCCCCAAACAGGAAGAGAAAAAGAATGCCACCAAACCAAAAGGAGGAAGACATGGAAGTCGTAATGTCGGCCTCATTGAAACGAGGGAGAGAGGAAGAAGAGGAGAAGGACGACAACCAGAAGAGCCGTCGGAAAAGTAGGAGCGTCGAGAGAAGCAGGATGGTGGTTAAATGTTCGTCGTTGCCGGTCTCCCCGGAGAGGTGCACATACGCACAAAAGGCCAAAAGTCTCCCCTCTTCCCCGCAAAAGGCTTCCCAGTCCCCAGTCTTTGAATTGACCCCACTGAGGAAAACCACTACTCCCACTCCCTCCCCTTCTCCTATTCCCACTCCTACTCGGGGTAAAAAGAAAAATGCCCTCCCGCGGGGAGACGCCCTGATGAAGGTTGATGAGGACATCGCAGCCGAGTGGTCGTCCCAAAGGAGAAGACTGCTCAAACCCCTACTTAAATTGACCTCGGTGAATGGTCGATCTACCGAGGATCCCAAAAACTTTTCCCAGGCCCCAGGAGTCATTACCCTGGCAAGAAATACCGGGGGTAACCTGCGGGTCTGGGACCACTTGGCTGAAGCACAAAAAATGTACCCCAAAATAAAAATGGTGCAAGAAGGCACCCCAGAACTTAGAAAGATGTCTAAAAACTGTTCGGGGAGGTTCCCAGTTTTGCTCCACCCCTGTTTATATAGGGTGGTAAAACTAAACTACCCCACCGACGTCGGCGGGATTGTCCTAGACGGACGGATTACGTCCGACATTGGTACAGGGTCCCTAGGACAGTCCGTCGAGGTCCCCTCTGCCCGAGATTTCTACCCCGTATGCGACTAGTGCCTTTGTTGCATGTTCTTTGTTTTTCGTTTCAGGTTTAAAAGATGTCTATTAAGATAGCCAGCTTGAATGCGAAGGGCCTGAGGGATCGGGGTAAGGCGGCTCGCCTGCTTCGTGACCTCTTGTCCTTCGGCGTGGATGTGGCCGCGATCCAAGAGACTCACTTTGTTTGCGATGTCGACTCGTGTGTGCTGTCTGACGACTTTGTCGTCTATTCAGCATATGGGAGCCGGCAGGCCAGAGGTGTTTCTTTGCTGGTCAAGCGTACCCTGGACGCGAGGATTGACCTTGTCCATGTCGGTGCCGAGGGCCGGCTGATCGTGGCCGATATTGCAGTGAAAAGCAAGTCGTTCCGGCTGATTGTGGTTTATGCGCCCAATAAGCAAGGTGAGCGTGTCTCTTTCTTTCGGCTGTTGGAGCCCTTTATGGTGCATTCAACACGGCTAATCTTAGTTGGGGACTGGAATGCCATCCTAACCCACAAATGGGATAGAGGGAGGGGCGCTAGCGGGAGGAATGATGATCGTAGCCTGGTTGATCTGATCGACGAATTTGGTCTCGTCGATAGATACCGGGTCGATCATCCGGATGGGAGTATGTGGACGTGGGCGCTTAATTGGCCTTCTACCCGGGTATCTGCGTACCTGGATAGGATGTTAGTGAGAGTGGCCGACATAGACTTCTTAGAATGTCCAACGTTCCACTGGCTAGGCTACACGGACCACAAACTTGTTTGTGCCCGTGTGGCGTTAGACTTTAGGCCTAGGTTGGCTGGTTATTGGAAGTTCAATCAGTCCTTACTGGACAGGCGGGACTTTCGTGACCAGCTGACAAAACTAGTTCAGCGGGCGTTAATTGGGCGAGTCATTGGGAATAAGTGGTGGGTTAACCTTAAGGACTCCATTAGGTCTTTCGCCACCAAATATAGCCAGCGGCTCAAACTAGATAAGGCTGCGGAGGCAAAGACACTTAGAGCTAATTTCGCCCGGGCGGAGGCTGGTGGGGATCCCCTAGAGATAGCCTTAGCCAGGGAGGCCCTGAGGCGCACGACTAGCGAGCGCTATATGGGCCAGGTAATTAGAGCTAAGTTAAGCAAGATGTCTTCCGAAGCTGTGAACATGGGCGCAGAACTGCGCAAGGAAGAAATTCGTCGGGCCGTCGATCGGTACATTCGAGAGGTGCGCGACCCGGAGGGGCATCTCCTTCGGTCCACTGACGACATGTGCGAGGCGTTCCGGCAGCATTTCGAACACCGGTTTACCAAGGAGCCTGGTCTCCGTGACGAGGAGTTTCGCAGCTATTTGGCTGACTTTCCCCGGCTTTTGCCGGCTGAAGCGGCTAGCTGCGAAGGGGAGATTACGGAGGACGAAGTCTACGCGGCTTTGAAGAAGACCGGCAGTGGCAAGTCGCCAGGTTTGGATGGTTTGCCCTATGAATTGTACTTGAGGATGTCGCACCTTTTTGTCCCGCTCTTGACTGTCGTGTTCAACCACTGGTTTCGGCAGGGGTCCATCCCCGGTCGGATCACCAGGGGCGTGATCACGCTGTTGGGAAAAGGCAAGAAGGTTGGGCGGGGATTAGATGATTACAGGCCCATAACTCTGCTAAACACAGAGTTAAAGATTTTGGCCAAGATCCTGACGAATCGCTTGCAGCTAATTGCCGAGTCTCTGTTGGAACCGGATCAGACTTGTTCTGTGAAGGGACGAACAATTCAGAGCAACCTGCACTTGATTCGCACGATCGTAGAGGGTGTAGAAGACGACGAAGAGGCCGCGCTGATCAATTTGGATCAGTCCAAGGCATTTGATAGGATTGACCATGGCTACCTGGCTGCTGTCCTGCAGGCCGCCGGATTCAAACCCGACTTCAGCCGCTGGATTAGCCTTCTGTATCGCTCCCCCAAGGCTGTGGTACAGGTGAACGGGAAGCTGTCGAGCGTTTTCGCGCTGTCTAGGTCGGTCCGACAGGGTTGTCCACTGTCGCCTCTCCTTTACGTCCTGGCGTTGGAGCCTCTCCTTCGCCGGCTAAGGGACGAGACGTGCAGTCCGGTCCTGCGTGGAATTGCTGTCCCTGGTGGAGCTCGAGCCAGGGTTTCCGCGTACGCCGATGACGTAACGACCTTTGTGTCCTCCCGCAGGGACATAAGGGCGGTACAGAAGGCGCTTGAACGGTACGAACAGGTAACAGGGGCCAGAATTAACCGCGACAAGTCGTCCGGCTTGCGGTTAGGTGCCTGGAAGGGTGTTTCCCTCCCGGGGCCCTTCGACTGGACGAAACGGGCCGGTCAAGCTCCTCGGAGTTTGGTTCGGTCCGGACTTACAGTTGGAGAAAAACTGGTCAGAAGTACAGGCAAAGGTCGGCGCGTCGGTCCAGATTTGGCGTCGACGGAGTCTCTCCGTGAAGGGTCTGGCGGAGGTGTGTAATAGATACCTCTTTCCCAGAATCCTTTACCGGCTGTCTGTACTTCCCCTTTGTGACGATCATGAGAAGGCGCTCGAGCGTTTGCTATTCTCCTGTCTGTGGAGAGGACGCAAACACATGGTCGACAAAGGAGTCTGTTGCCTCCGTCCGTGTCAAGGGGGTCTGGGAATGCCGCACTTGAGGAGCCACGTGCTCGCTTCGAGGTTGGCATTTCTCAGGCGCGCGTTGGGGGAAGATCGGTTGCTTGCGGGGGTAGTGAGGGACATGTTCCCTAGCCTCACTATCACTCCCCCGCTCCTAAGGACTAGCAATAGGCCTTGGGTGCGACCGAAATTCCTGCTCGAATGTCTGGCGGCCTTGCAGGCCATTCCACGGTCCAGTGACCTTTCACAGCCTAGGAAAATCTTCTATCGGGGATTAGTGGAGGGTGCCGTGAAGGATAAGCTGGGGAGTAAGCTCGGCATGTCGAGAGTGGAGTACCGCTCTCATTGGTCTTGGGCGCCAGGTGCGCATTGGCTCAGCAACTCTGAGTTTTCTCTGACCTGGCGATTGGCTCGGAATGGTTTGTCTCTCAACGACAAGCGTTTCGCAATGGGCCTGGCGGATTTGCCAGATTGTGAACGTTGCGTCCTTGGAATTAAGGAGACGTCTGCGCACGCCTTCTTCCATTGTTCGCGCGTTCGCCCGTTGTGGGCGCGTGTCGGCGAGTTGACTGCTCGTATCGCGCCCCGGGAGCTTGTGCTCATTGATCGCGCATACGCTGTGGACAATGTGTCGCCCCCGTACTCTGGAGTGAAGCGGATGGTGTTTCTGTCGCTACTGGCCACGGCTAGAATGGTGATTTGGATGACGCGTCTGGAGGAAGTCTTGCGGGGACGTCGTCTTTCGGATCAGGATCTAATCCGATATTTTGAGCACCAGCTCAAAATGAAGATTAGAACTGAACGGAAACGGCTGCACCCGACAGAGTTCAGCGAAAGGTGGGTATATGCAGCGAGCCTGGTTCGCGTGACCGGGGCTAGCCTTGATTTTCTCTTTTAGATCTGCTAGTTGCATCGGGGTGGATTCCTTTGGAACCCCGCCCGTGGTTAAGGTTAGAAGTCTTTTTTGTGCCTAGTTAATGTGAGTGAATGTGTTTGTCCTGGCCTGTTCCCGGCTCCATTGCTTTTGTTATGATCCAGTTCGAGATTCCCAGTGTCCAAGTATTATTTTGTCCCGTTTTCATTCTCGGCTGGGTCAGCCTTATACATTCTCCAGTCCCATTTATTTTTGTTCCCTGCTTCTCCATTCCCCTTAGAAAGAGTGCTTCTTGATTTTGTCTTTTAAGACAGAATACAGCGGCCTCTTTAATTATGTGGGTGTGTTTGGGTCTTACTAACACCATGTATATACTATTCATTTGAAATTGTTTTTTGTTTTGGGGATTTTTGTTTCTTCATACCCCCTTCCCATCATGTCATTTCATGTGAAAATTTTTAAAAATCTTTTTGTACACTATTGTAAATATTGTAAAAACACAAATTTTTATGTACATTTGGGGCGTTTTTTAGGTCCCTGGTATGTTCTTGCGGTATTTTGGTGTATTATAAGTATAAGTGTTGATGAACAGATTCTTATGGTGAATGAGAAAATTGTAACGTATGTATGGGTCGTGAATCGGATTAGCTAGGTATAGGATAGAGTTACGGAAGACCTTCCCAAGTATTTATTCCCCCTCCCATTTGTTGGCCTTGTGCCAGAATTTATGTATTCTACATGAATAAATACATACTACCCATTTCCCACCCGACTTTTGTTTTGTGGTTTTTGGTGGAAAATCAAAGTGAAGCATTTGTTCCTTCGTGATATTTGTTGACATTTTGGTTTTGGGCATACTGATTTCCAGCCCGAGTTTATCGCTCGGGCCAGCGTAAAAGTAGCGTCTTTGACGCGAAACACCGGAAATTAGTTGTCCGGTGTTCGGCCACTTTGTGGCAATGGCCACAGATGGGCCGGAGGAAATCGTTCCTCCCACCATGGCGTCGGTGGGAGGAAAGGAGGGTGACTGGCAATTGCCGCCACGGGAGTCACCCTCCAGACCAGCAACAGGACCCGGTCCTGTACCAGCAGCAGCAGTACCAGCATCCCCCACACCTTCTACCTCCGGATGGAAAGGAGGAAAGGTCCCGATAAAGGGGGAATCTTATTATGAAGACTTGCGGGAAAAATATGCAAGCTACATCTCTGGCACAGAGCTGTTGTCGGTGCCAGAGGAGTTGGCGGTTATCGAGACCAGGACTATATCCCTCATCACGAAGGACCCCAAAACTCACAAGTTTGTGGGGATTGACAGGGAGAAATTCGAGGAGGCCATTAAGACCCTACAGATCAAAGCCAAGGCCATAGCGAGACGTAGTGGCGCTATGTGGGACGTCCTGCTTGGCTCGGCCGAGGAGGCCAGGCAGCTGGCAGGAGTGGCCCTGAAGACCAAAACACTCCTGTTTCAGACGGAGTACATGGGGACGCGTAAGGCAAAAATTACTTTACACGGCGTCCCCATGGACATTTCCCAGGATCATGTCGGGGCCTTCTTCGCCCAGTATGGAAGGGTCGCGGAGGTCTCGGCGTTGCGCTCCAAGGCGGGTTTCCTGACCGGGGACATGGTCCTGCAGGTGACCCTTTCTATGAAAAAGATTGCGGAAATTCCTAACATCCTCACCTGCAGGAAGCGAGTTATTTTTGTAATAGTTGAGGGCAGGAAACCCTGCTGTTGGGTCTGTGGGGCGGCGGATCACGTCGCCAAGGCGTGCCCGACAAAGAATCCGGCCCCAAAGACCCAGCCAACCAAGCAGCAGGACGGACCAGTGGAGAGACGAAAGCCAGCTTCACCAACACCAACACCAGCTCCATCAGCACCAACACCAGTACCTGGAGCAAATAAGGAGGGCGATTGGCAGGTGGTGGCGAGGAAGAAGTCCAAAACACCTTCACCTTCGAAGGTGCCGTCACCTGCCAAGGCTCCTTCAAATACAAAGGAGCCCGCAGCGGTAAAATCACCTCCTAAACAGGAGAAGGGGAAAAAACCTCCCCAAATTGAGGAACCGGAGGAAGGTGTGGGCGAAGAACTGATGGAGGTACAGAGATCTTCATCTCTGAAACGCGGCAGGGAAGACAGAGAGGAGGAGCATCGGGAGAAACCGAAAAGCAGGAGGAGAAGCAGAAGTAGGGAGAAAAGGTCTCAGCCAACTCCTAAGTGTTCGTCACTGCCTGCCTCTCCTGAGAGGCATAGTTATGCAGAAAAGGCAAGGAGCCTTCCCTCATCCCCGCGGAAAGCTTCCCAGTCCCCAACCTTTAAATTGACCCCCCTAAAACCAGCGTCTCCAACCCCCACTCCCACCCCTTCTCCTATGCCCACTCCCACGCGGGCAAAAAAGAAAAAAGCCCTGCCCCAGGGGGAAGCACTCACAAAAGTGAGTGAGGACATTGCCGCAGAATGGTCCTCTCAGAGGCGCAAGTTACTAAAACCCCTGCTGAGGCTGACCTCGGTGGACGGCGTTTCGGTGGAGGACCCCAGGAACTTTCCCCAGGCCCCAGGAGTGATTACCCTTGTGAGAAATACCGGGGGTAACCTGAGGGTCTGGGACCACATTTCCGAAGGCAAGAGACTCTTTCCAAAAATCAGAATGGTTCAGGAGAATACTCCTGAACTTAAAAAAATGTCCAAAAATTGTGCAGGGAGGTTCCCTGTTTTACTCCACCCCAGTCTTTATAGGGTGGTAAAACTAATGTACCCCACGGACGTCGGCGGGATTGTCCTAGACGGACGGATTACGTCCGATGTAGGAACTGGTTCCCTAGGACAGTCCGTCGGGGTCCTGTCTGCTAAAGATTTCCGTCCTGTATGTGACTAGAGAGCCTTTGTTGCCTGTTTTTTCTTTTTCTCTTTTCAGGTTTAAAAGATGTCTATTAAGATAGCCAGTTTGAATGCGAAGGGCCTGAGGGATCGGGGTAAGGCGGCTCGCCTGCTTCGTGACCTCCTGTCCTTCGGCGTAGATGTGGCCGCGATCCAAGAGACTCACTTTGTTTGCGAAGTCGGCTCGTGTGTGCTGTCTAACGACTTTGTCGTCTATTCAGCATATGGGAGCCGGCAGGCCAGAGGTGTTTCTTTGCTGGTCAAGCGTACCCTGGACGCGAGGATTGACCTTGTCCATGTCGGTGCCGAGGGCCGGCTGATCGTGGCCGATATTGCAGTGAAAAGCAAATCGTTCCGGTTGATTGCGGTTTATGCGCCCAATAAGCAAGGTGAGCGAGTCTCTTTCTTTCGGCTGTTGGAGCCCTTTATGGTGGATTCAACACGGCTAATCTTAGTTGGGGACTGGAATGCCATCCTAACCCACAAATGGGATAGAGGAAGGGGCGCTAGCGGGAGGAATGATGATCGTAGCCTGGTTGATCTGATCGACGAATTTGGTCTCGTCGATAGATACCGGGTCGATCATCCGGATGGGAGTATGTGGACGTGGGCGCTTAATTGGCCTTCTACCCGGGTATCTGCGTACCTGGATAGGATGTTAGTGAGAGTGGCCGACATAGACTTCTTAGAATGTCCAACGTTCCACTGGTTAGGCTACACGGACCACAAACTCGTTTGTGCCCGTGTGGTGTTAGAATTTAGGCCTAGGTTGGCTGGTTATTGGAAGTTCAATCAGTCCTTACTGGACAGGCGGGACTTTCGTGACCAGCTGACAAGACTAGTTCAGCGGGCGTTAATTGGGCGAGTCATTGGGAATAAGTGGTGGGTTAACCTTAAGGACACCATTAGGTCTTTCGCCACCAAATATAGCCAACGGCTCAACCTAGATAAGGCTACGAAGGCAAAGACATTTAGAGCTAATTTCGCCCGGGTGGAGGCTGGTGGGGATCCCCTAGAGATAGCCTTAGCCAGGGAGGCCCTGAGGCGCACGACTAGCGAGCGCTATATGGGCCAGGTAATTAGACATAAGTTAAGCAAGATGTCTTCCGAAGCTGTGAACATGGGCGCAGAACTGCGCAAGGAAGAAATTCGTCGGGCCGGCGATCGGTACATTCGAGAGGTGCGCGACCCGGAGGGGCATCTCCTTCGGTCCACTGACGACATGTGCGAGGCGTTCCGGCAGCATTTCGAACACCGGTTTACCAAGGAGCCTGGACTCCGTGACGAGGAGTTTCGCAGCTATTTGGCTGACTTTCCCCGGCTTTTGCCGGCTGAAGCGGCTAGCTGCGAAGGGGAGATTACGGAGGACGAAGTCTACGCGGCTTTGAAGAAGACCGGCAGTGGCAAGTCGCCAGGTTTGGATGGTTTGCCCTATGAATTGTACTTGAGGATGTCGCACCTTTTTGTCCCGATCTTGACTGTCGTGTTCAACCACTGGTTTCGGCAGGGGTCCATCCCCGGTCGGATCACCAGAGGCGTGATCACGCTGTTAGGAAAAGGCAAGAAGGTTGGGCGGGGAGTTAGATGATTACAGGCCCATAACTCTGCTAAACACAGAGTTAAAGATTTTGGCCAAGATCCTGACGAATCGCTTGCAGCTAGTTGCCGAGTCTCTGTTGGAACCGGATCAGACTTGTTCTGTGAAGGGACGAACAATTCAGAGCAACCTGCACTTGATTCGCACGATCGTAGAGGGTGTAGAAGACGACGAAGAGGCCGCGCTGATCAATTTGGATCAGTCCAAGGCATTTGATAGGATTGACCATGGCTACCTGGCTGCTGTCCTGCAGGCCGCCGGATTCAAACCCGACTTCAGCCGCTGGATTAGCCTTCTGTATCGCTCCCCCAAGGCTGTGGTACAGGTGAACGGGAAGCTGTCGAGCGTTTTCGCGCTGTCTAGGTCGGTCCGACAGGGTTGTCCACTGTCGCCTCTCCTTTACGTCCTGGCGTTGGAGCCTCTCCTTCGCCGGCTAAGGGACGAGACGTGCAGTCCGGTCCTGCGTGGAATTGCTGTCCCTGGTGGAGCTCGAGCCAGGGTTTCCGCGTACGCCGATGACGTAACGACCTTTGTATCCTCCCGCAGGGACATAGAGGCGGTACAGCAGGCGCTTGAACGGTACGAGAAGGTGACAGGGGCCAGAATTAACTGCGACAAGTCATCCGGCTTGCGGTTAGGTGCCTGGAAGGGTGTTACCCTCCCGGGGCCCTTCAGCTGGACGGACGGGCCGGTCAAAATCCTCGGAATTTGGTTCGATCCGGACTTACAGTTGGAGAAAAACTGGTCAGAAGTACTGGCAAAGGTCGGCGCGTCGGTCAAGACTTGGCGTCGACGGGGTCTCTCCGTGAAGGGCTTGGCGGAGGTGTGTAACACATACCTCTTTCCCATGATCCTTTACCGGCTGTCAGTACTTCCCCTTTGTGACGATCATGAGAAGATGCTCGAGCGTTTGCTATTCTCCTGTCTGTGGAGAGGACGCAAACACATGGTCGACAAAGGAGTCTGTTGCCTCCGTCCGTGTCATGGGGGTCTGGGGATGCCACACTTGAGGAGCCATGTGCTCGCTTCGAGGTTGGCATTTCTCAGGCGCGCGTTGGAGGAAGATCGGTTGCTTGCGGGGGTTGTGAGGGACATGTTCCCTTGCCTTACTATCACTCCCCCGACCCTATGGCTGACCGTCAGGCCTTGGGTGCGACCGAAATTCCTGCTCGAATGTCTGGCGGCCTTGCAGGCCATTCCACGGTCCAGTGACCTTTCACAGCCTAGGAAAATCTTCTATCGGGGATTAGTGGAGGGTGCCGTGAAGGATAAGCTGGGGAGTAAGCTCGGCATGTCGAGAGTGGAGTACCGCTCTCATTGGTCTTGGGCGCCAGGTGCGCATTGGCTCAGCAACTCTGAGTTTTCTCTGACCTGGCGATTGGCTCGGAATGGTTTGTCGCTCAATGACAAGCGTTTCGCAATGGGCCTGGCGGATTTGCCAGATTGTGAACGTTGCAACCTTGGAATTAAGGAGACGTCTGCGCACGCCTTCTTCCATTGTTCGCGCGTTCGCCCGTTGTGGGAGCGTGTCGGCGAGTTGACTGCCCGTATCGCGCCGCGGGAGCTTGTGCTCATTGATCGCGCATACGCTGTGGACAATGTGTAGCCCCCGTACTCTGAAGTGAAACGGATGGTGTTTCTGTCGCTACTGGCCACGGCTAGAATGGTGATTTGGATGACGCGTCTGGAGGAAGTCTTGCGGGGAGGCCGTCTTTCGGATCAGGATCTAATCCGATATTTTGAGCACCAGCTCAAAATGAAGATTAGAACTGAACGGAAACGGCTGCACCCGACAGTCTTTGGCGAAAGGTGGATATATGCAGCGAGCCTGGTTCGCGTGACAGGGGCTAGCCTTGATTTTCTCTTTTAGATCTGCTAGTCGCATCGGGGTGGATTCCTTTGGAACCCCTCCCGCAGTTAAGGTTATCATTCTTTTGTGTACCTAGTTAATGTGAGTGAATGTGTTAGTCCTAGCCTGTTCCCGGCTCCATTGCTTTTGTTATGATCCAGTTCGAGATTCCCATTTTCCATCGTTATTTTGCCCCCTTTTTTATTCTCGGCTGGGTCAGCCTTATATATTCTCCAGTCCAATTTATTTTGTACCCTGCTTCTCCATTCCCCTTTAGAAAGAGAGCTACTTGATTTTGTCTTTTAAGGCAGAATACAGCGGCCTCTTTGTTTATGAGGGTGTGTTTGGGTCTTACTAACATGATGTATATATATTCATTTGAAATTGTTTTATGTTTTGGGGATTTTTGTTTCTTCATGCCCCTTCCCATCATGTCATTTCATGTGAAAATTTTTAAAGTTATTTTTGTAAATTATTGTAAATATTCACAAATTTTTATGTACATTTGGGGCGTTTTGTAGGTCCCCGGCATGTTTCGCGGTATTTTGGTGCTTGATAAGTATGAGTGTTGATGGACAATTTCTTATGGTGAATGAGAATCATTGTAACGTATGTATGGGTCGTGAATCTGATTAGCTAGGTATAGGATAGAGTAACTGAAGACCAACCCAAGTTTTGTTCCCCCTCCCATTTTTCGGCCTTGTTCCACAATTCTTTTGTATTAAAGAATAAATAAAACTAGCCATTTCCTACCCCAGGCAACTACGGATTGGAGGCCCTTTTCAAACTCGGCAGCAAGGATCGCTTTGTCGCCCACACAATGTTTTTGATCGAGGCGAGAATAGATTGTGGTGTCATCGGCGTACATGCCTACTTGGGATCTAATGGCATCGGGGAGATCATTAATGTACATCGAACGAGCGTGGGACCTACGATATAACATTGAGGGACGCCCGCGTTTGTATGGTAGTTTTGGGAGGCATGTCCATTTAATACTACCTTCAATGTGCGGTTAGAGAGGAATGACTGGATGAGATCAAACAAATGTCCAGTTATACCGTAGCTCCGCAGTTTGCATAAAAGGCCAGCGTGTCAGACTCTGTCGAACGCTTTGGAGATATCCAAGGCAACGGTTCGGGCTTCGCTATTTTTGTCAAGATCTTGGTATATGTACTCAGTCCGAGAGAAGCCTTTGGGTCGTGAGATGCTGAATCACCGCGGCGTTGATAATGGCTTCGAAAACTTTGCCGAAGATAGGAAGGAGACTGATAGGGCGGTAATTGGCGGGGTCTGAGGGTTTGACAGAATTCTTAAATATAGGAACTACACAGGAGGACTTCCAACAGGCAGGAAAACAGGAAGCAGATAGGCAGATGTTATAGAGTTTAGAGAGGACAGAGGAGAGTTCTGGGGCACATTTTTTCAGAACTATGATTGGGATTCCGTCCGCGCCGCTCGCTTAGTCAGGGTCAAATTTTGATATTATCTTAGAGAACAGCGAGGGTGTAATGTGGACGCTATTTAGTTGACCCTTAGTTCTTGGTGGGAAGTCGGGTGTAGGTACTCTTTACGAGTCCAGTGTCAAATTGGTGGAGAATCTACGGGCAAAGCATTCAGTCTTGTCCGCTGGGGAGGTAAGAACTTCAAATTTATTGATTAGTCGGGGTACTCTTGAGCACACTTTTGCAGAGTCACCAGTAATCTTTGGTGCCGAACTTAGAGGATGCTATGCGTTGCTTCATTCTGGCAGCAAACGCCCTCTTAGCTTCATTCAGTACGTTTTTGCACCTATTACGAGCTGAGGCGAAAAGGCGCCTGTTTTGGTTCGACGAGTAGCTTCGATAGAGCCGGAAGAAATGGTTCCAGTGGGCAATGGCGGCCGAGCAAGCGGGCGAGAACCAGGGAGACGAATTTGATTTTAGCTGGAATTTCTGGGCCGTGATGAAAGCATCGATGCCAGCCTTAACCCAAGAGTAGACCTCGGACGCACAGTCTTCGACAGGAAGACCGAAGACGTTGTTCCAGGGGACGTCACAGAGGAAGTCTCGGAACGAATCCCAGTCTGCTCTCTGGTAGAGTAAGAGTGGATTGAGATGTTGACGGATACTACGACGTGGTCAGTGTTTCTGAGAGGGCAGAGCTGCCTGGTAGTGCAAGAGTCTGGGATGTAAGTGAAGCAGAGGTCTAGTAAAGAGTCCCTTCCGTTAGGGTTACTAGAGAAACGCGTGGGGAAGTCCACCACTTGCGTTAGAGCTTGGGTTATTGACAAATACATGGTGCGGATCCCAGCAAGGTTGGTGACAGAGTTTTCAAGCCACTTGGTATGGGCGTTAAAATCGCCAAACACAAATATATGGGCAAATGGGTGAGAAGAAATGGCCTTGTTGATATTGATAGAGATGCTATCAAGTACCGAACAGTCAGAGGAGGAGGGGGAGCGGTAGAGGAAGAAGATAGCTAACTGAGCTTAGAAGTGAGAGACGGAAGCACATAAAAGAATGATCCAGGGATTCAAGAGATGTGACCCTGGCTAGAGGGAGGTGTTCACTGACATAAACACCAAGCCCATGCATATGGACAATGTAGTCCTTACTGAAGAGGGGAAGGTAACCAAGAACGAAAAACTCCGAGGAGGGGATACAAGGGTCTAGGTTAGTCTCACATATGGCTAAGATATCGGGTGAGTTAGTTTGGAGGAATGACTCTACATTGTTAAAGTTACTGCGGATACCTGGTATGTTTGTGAAGGAAACGCAGATAGGTTTGGGCGTTTTATGACTAGCTGGTTTAGTATTGCTGTTTCGTTTGTATGATTTCAGAGTGGTTTAGTTGGGAAGAGAGAGAGGTCTAGAGTATGCTCAGATGGTCACTAATTGCAGTAGATGAAGAATGGTGACTGGCGCTGCCTGCAGCATAATGTGGCCTCGGGGTTGCCCATCGGAGATTCATGCAGGGACGCCCATCCATGCGCGAAATGGCACTACAGGAACCCCGATATTATTCAACTGTTGATCAGAGCAGCTTCTCAAGACGCTACGAGTTCGGGATCCTAACTACCAGTCGGAAGCAGCAACCAGGAAACTGCCAACCCGGTCCACTCAGAATGAAGAGACGTTGCCACCATATTCACCAACTGCAAAGAGCTTCCAACCGAACCGACACCAAGACCGAAAAAGAGATGAACCGGGAACCCCTTCCTAAACAAGAAACAAGGCGATCACCTCTACTCCTGTCAAGAAGAAGGAGGTGGAGTGTGAGACCGGGCGATAGTATGTACTATCTACTCCAATTAAAAAAAGGTGGGGACAGCTAAAATAACATGCGTTTACTAAGTTTTAACTATAAGTCAAAACGAACCTTGAGAATCAAAAACAATTTTTTAAAATCTTGCAAAGAACTTAGGTTAGTAACAAAAATAAATAGAAAAATAAGAGGCAAAAAAATAATAAAGTAAAATCAGATAAATCAACAGGAAAAATACAACCATTCAAGTAGTAAACTTACCATTTGCAGAGAAACCGACTTGAAAATCAGCAGTTCATAATTCGCATTTTCGTCGTTTTGCCTCTTGCTGATAAACATACTTTGCAATCTCAAAACAAGTAACTTGCAAGATCAATAGGCATTTTCTGGCATTTTTTAAAATCCCGTTCTCTTATGATACTTTCTACAAAATAACGAATTTCTTTTACTCTCGGTAACAACATGCGTTTTATGGTTTTATCACTTTGCTTGGAATGGAAGGATTAAAATAAAATAAAATAAATGTCCTGTCACTCGAACCCCCACAGCAAAGTACCATATTGCACCGTGAACTGGTCCTGTATTCCGGTGTCATATGCGTTGTGGTGCAGTGAATATTGGCTCGGAACCATAACTCGGAGGGCCGAGATCGTGTTCAGTTGAATTTGTTGCATTCAATCACGCACAAATACTCTTGATATTAATTCGTCTCTTATATATCTTATTGTACCAACATGACCAAAAAACTAAAAACAGGTACAAGTCGTCAACAGTGTTTTAAACATACGGAGGTAAAGATTTATTTAAATGTTGAATAAAGATTTTACATTGACGTTAGGTTGCAGTCATCGGAAACAAATGTGGTTAATTATTTTATTTCAAAAACAGGATTTAAATAAATTTAGCATAAATTTTTTATATACCTTTTTGTAAATGTGACATTTCTTTCAAATTATTAATATATTAGGAAAGAAGAAGCCTTTGAAAGTTCGAAAAATTCATGTAAACTCCACTACTTGATCACTTGAACTAAACAAGCAGATTCTAAAATTGAAATAAAAACAGTAACCTCGGCAAAAAATAGTGATTCTATGATTAAATAAATGAATGAGGTTCCTTATGAAAGACGGCAAGATTACAATCTGACAGACTTGTTGATTTAGAAATGTTAACGTTGATTGGTTGGTAGATTTGTTTGGTCAATGCAAACAGACGGCGAACATATTTCGCCCAATCAGGAACTAGTTATCTGACAATAAATTACCTTAGAGAATATTTGAGAAAAATAAAAAAAAAATAAAAAAAATAAAAATGAAAACGCTGACACACAAAAAGAACCTGACGAAATGAGCCCAGAATCCAAAATGGAGCGAAAGCAATTTTCGAAATTATCTAGAAAAATATGTAAATAATACGTGTTAGCCAAATTAGTCTCAAAGACATAATTATGATATTGCTAAACAAACGTGCGTATGCACACACACACACACACACACACACACACACACACATATATATATATATAAATATATATATATATATTCTTTACTTAAATCAGTTACAAGGCGAAACTTATCCTGAAATTGATTAGTTATATACTAAATTTTTAAGTCCTGCAAAAAAAAAAAAAAAACAAAGAAGTAGATATTTCCATCTTTCTAAAAAAAAACATACTTTTATAGATAGATACTCATACTAAACTACTAAACACCACAATTTAAATCTTGACTTAAAAAGCTGACTTGATTGTGTGTATATATGAGAATGGCCATCGGTGAAAAACGAGAAATATGTCATTCAATATATATATATATATAAATATGTTACGGAAATTAACGAATTTTAACGAAACTTGGTTATAAGCAACCGACAATTTGTAATGAATTATTTTGAACATTATATTTACCGATACTCGTATTTAAGTAGATATTCTGTTTTTAATTAAACAGTATTTTTATATTTATATCTACCGGCCTGATTATTTCACGATAAATTTTTATTACGAAAATAAAACAAATAAAAAAATAAAAAGGCGGTAACAGATCAAATGGTATGCTTCCCCTATGTAATAGGTGTCGCAGGTTCGAATCCTGCTGGGTAGCACACATTTCCGTAATAAAAATTTATCGTAAATAATCAGGCCAGTATATATAAATATAAAAATACTGTTTAATTAAAAACAGAATATCTACCTAAATACGAGTATCGGGAAAAATAATGTTCAAAATATTATATATATATATATATATATGAAATTTGTTTGAACATTATTTTTGATCGATACTCATATTTAAGTAGATATTCTGTTTTTAATTAAACAGTCTTATATATTTTTTATCTACTGGTCTGATTATTTACGATAAATTTTTATTGCGGAAATATGTGTCATTCGGCAGGATTCGAACCTGCGACCCCTATCCACATAGAGGAAGCTACCACTTGATCTGGCAACGATTAAAACTACGTTTAGACTGAAGGTCATTCGTAGTCGAGATGTCTAAGACGTTACAAGTTCAAATGGTAACTTTCCCGATGTGGATAGGGGTCGCAGGTTCGAATCCTGCCGAATGACATATTTTCGTAATAAAAATTTATCGTAAATAATTAAGCCAGTAGATATAAATACATAATTAAAAACTTACCTACTCGTGGTAATTTTTACCCGGAATCAGTCTATCTTTTCTCTAATTTTAAATTTAATTTTAAATTATTTATTTTTAAAATTTTTGGTTTTTTGTTGAATTATTATTTTATTTGTTTTGTCACTAACCTAAGTAGTTCGTGTAAATTATTTTGCAATTGAAGTTTAGTCTTGACTTGGATGAACCGTGGTATTATCCTAATTCCATTAGTTCTGTCTTGTAAATGAGTAAAGATTTGTTCTTTGAGTTATTCACTCGCCGCCGGGCAGCTAGTATACACGTGTTGGCTAACTCGCCTATATTCTGAAAAAATGTTTAAATTTTATTTTTTGACTTCAGAAATTTAATTAAATCAACTTTCTGTGTTACCTCCTCGTGGTAAGGTCACCCGGAATCAGTCTGTCTTTTCTGTAATTTTTAATTTAATTTAATTTAATTTTTAATTATTTATTTTTAAAATTTTTGGTTTTTTGTTGTATTTTTATTTTATTTGTTTTGTCACTAATGTGACACGATAACTAGGCGTATATTTAAGTGCTTTGTAAAATATGTATTTTATTATAATAGATTAAAATAGAAAATGGTTAAGAATAGAAAATAGATTAAAACATGTTTCGTTTAACAAAAGTGAAAAAGAAGAGAATAAATAAATAAATAAATTCTTTTTCATTTATGAGGAAAATTGTGGAAGAGAAAAGGGTATCAGATTACTGTTTTAAATCCTACCACTCTCCCGGTAAATATTTGACTAAGTGATTTAATGTGATAAGAGATAAAGTTCAGGAAATAGATTTTTTGAATGACCAGGTCAAAGGCTGTCTTTTACTGTATCTTAACCACACATTAAGAATTTTCCGGCGGAAGCTTCATTAAGATAAAAAAAAAAGATAACTGAAATTTCGGACTTGCAGTCGCCAATGGTTATCACCCGCCGGTCTAAAGCATTTCCGGATTTCCGGATTAATTTTAAATAAATTCAGGTAATTTTTCCGAGTCAGTAAGTTGGGTTTAGTTAGTTCCGCCGGGCGTGTGCTTGAAGTAGGAACCTCCGTTCGTCTTGTTTCGGTCAGTTCGGATTTGTTGATCTCCATTAATTAGAGTTAGAGCTGTGTGTCACATTCGCCTGCCTCAACCGAAAAGACTGACTCTAAACGAAATAAAGCATCCTTTCAACTCATCCAAGTTGTGGAAGTTCGTTCCTTATAGTTTAATCTTGTACCCCCAGCTTCAGGCTCCGACATTTTCAACAAACTCCCGGCAAACATCACAGCGTGGAGAACGGCCGCCGCAGAAATTGTTCGGACCGTCCGTTGGGGTGTTACACTAACCTAAGTAGTTCGTGTAAATTATTATGCAATTGAAGGTTAGTCTTGACTTATACTAAGTTAAAACTTAGTAAATTCCAGTTACTTTTTTTTTAAATTGGAGTAGATAATTCCTACTATCGCCCGATCTCACACTCCACCCACTTCTTTTGAACAAGAGTAGAGGTGATCCCCTTGTTTCTTGTTCAGGAAGAGGTTTCCGGTTCATCCCCCTGTCTTAGTGTTAGTTCAGCTGGAAGCCGCTGGCAGTTACGGAGTATGGTGGCAACGTCTTTACATTCTGAGGGTACCGGGTTGGCAGTTTCCTGGTTGCTGCTTCCGACTGGTAGTTAGGAGCCCGAACTCATGCGTAGCGTCTTGAAAGGCTGCTCTGATCAACAGTTGAATACTACCGGGGTTCTTGTAGTGCCATATCGCGCATGGACGGGCGTTCCTGTATGAACGTTCGGTGGGCAACCCTGAGGCCACATTATGTAGTAGGCGGCGCCAGCCTCCATCCTTCACATGCTGCAAACAAGTGACCGACTGACTCTATTCTAAGATCTCTCCTTAACTGAATCACTATGGAAAAAAGCAAACATAATAGCAAATCTAAACCAGCTAGTCTGAAAACGCCCAAACCAGTCTGCATCTCTTACACTAACATACGTGGTATCCGCACTAACTTCCTCAGCGTTGATTCATTCCTTCACACTAACTCACCTGATATCTTCGCACTATATGAAACTAACCTTAATCCATCTATCCCCCCTTCTGAGTTTGACATTCCTGGCTACCTTCCCCTGTTCAGGAAGGACCCCAGTGTTCATATGCATGGGCTTGATGTGCATGTCAGCGAACACCTTCCCCTAGCTAGGGCGACATCCCTTGAATCCCCGGATCATTCTTTCATGTGCTTCCGCCTCTCACTTCTAAGCTCGATTAGCTATCTCTTCTTTCTCTACCGCTCCCCTTCCTCCCCTGACTGTTCGTTACTTGACAGTGTCTGTGACAATATTGAAAAGCCATTGCTTCCTATCCCACCGCCCATATATTCGTGTTTGGTGACTTTAACGCCCACCACACCAAGTGGCTGGAGAACTCTATCACCGACCCTGCTGGTGTCCACACCATGAATTTTTCAATAACCCAATCCCTTACGCAAGTGGTGAAATTCCCGACGCGTTTCTCCGACAACCTAACCGAAGGACTCACTGTTAAACCTCTGCTACACTTCGATCCCAGACTCTTGCACAACCAGACAACTCTGCCCACTTGGTAACTCTGACCACACCGTAGATTCCGTCAACATTTCATTCCACTCCCACCCAACCCAAGAAACTTGGCAAGTAGAATATCCTACTGTTACCAAAGAGCAGACTGGGATTCGTTCAGAGACTTCCTCTGTGACGACCCTTGGAACAACGTTTTTAGTCTTCCCATTGAAGAATGTGAATCCGAGGTCTCCTCCTGGGTTAAGGCTGGAATCGATGCTTTCATCCCTGCCAGGAAATTTCAGCTTAAATCTCATTCGTCTCCGTGGTTCTCGGCCGCTATTGCCCACCGGAATCATTTCTTCCGACTCTATCGTAGCTACGCCTCGGACCAAAACAGACGCCTTTTCGCTTCAGCTCGTGTAAAAAGATACTTAACGAAGCTAAGATGTTATTTCCTGCCAGAATGAAACAATGCATAGCATCCTCTAAGTTCGGCACCAAGGACTACGGGCGACTCTGTAAAAGAGTACTTAACAAGAGCAAGTCCACAATACCCCCGCTAATAAACAAATTTGAGGTCCTCATTTCCCCAGCGGACAAGGCTGAATGCTTTGCCCGCAGATTCTCGAATAATTCGAGACTGGACTCGTCTGGAGTTTCTAAACCCGAGTTCCCACCCAGAACTGATGCTCAAATGAATGACGTCCATATTACACACTCGCTTGTCTCTAAGATAATCTCAAAACTTGACCCTCACAAAGCGAGCGGAAGGGATGGAATCCCAATCATAGTCTTAAAGAAATGTGCCCCCAGACATCCTCTGTACTTTCTAAACTCTACAACTCCTGCCTATCTGCTTCCTGCTTTCCTGCCTGTTGGAAATATTCCTTTGTAGTTCCTATATTTAAAAACACTGGAGAACCCTCGAACCCCGCAAATTACCGACCTGTCAGCCTTCTTCCGATCTTTGGCAAAGTGTTCGAAGCCATTATCAAGGCCGAGGTCGTTCAGCATCTCACGGCCCACGGGCTCCTCTCAGACAAACAGTATGGCGTCCGCTTCACCAGGTCTACTGCTGATATGCTAACGATCATCACCCAGTACATATATCAGGCACTCGAGAGAAATGGTAAAGCCCGAACCGTTGCCTTGGATATCTCTAAAGCGTTCGACAGAGTTTGGCATGCTGACCTTCTATGCAAACTGCGGAGCTATGGTATAGCTGGACAATTGTTTGAACTAATCCAGTCATTCATATCTAACCGCACATTGAAAGTGGTATTAAACGGACATGCTTTCCAGAACTACCATACGAACGCGGGTGTCCCTCAAGGCTCTATCCTAGGTCCTACGCTCTTTCTGATCAACATTAATGATCTCCCTGATACCATAAGATCCCAAGTATGTATGTAGGCCGATGACACCACAGTTTATTCTCGTCTCGATCAAAAATGGTGCGGGCGACAAAGCTAACCTTGCAGCCGAGCTTGGAAAGGACCTCCAATCCGTAGTGGACTGGGATAAGAAATGTCTCGTAAATTTTAATACTTCTAATTTTAATGTTCCTCAAGTGGAATGACTATATCGAATCCACTGCTAAATCCGCTGCTATGAAAGTCGGTTCTTTGTGCAGGGCCCGGAGGTTATTTCCGTCTGAATCTATCCTGCACATTTATAAATCTACCATCCGCCCGTGCATTGAATACTGTTGCTGGCTTCCCTGTGTCTCTTCTATAAATGCTTTCACGGCTTCTGCTCCGATGAACTTAAATCACTGGTGCCCCCTAGGTTGGAATCTGCACGAGATACTAGATTAGCAACAAGATTCCACCCTTTTACAGTGAAACCAATAAAATGCAACCGCAACTTCTACTCCAACAGCTTCTTTTCTCGCACTTCCCGATTGTGGAATTCTCTTCCACATGACTGCTTCCCCGACGGCTACAATCTCCAGGAGTTTAAATGTAAGGTCAACAGACACCTCCTCATAAACTAACTTCCATTCTTTCAAACAATCTTCCCACCCACCCAACTATCTATCACCCCTCCTTCTGACATTTCCTATATCTAACCACTCTTCCTATTTACCTCCTCCTATGTATCACCAAGCGTAATAGTGGCAGTGGAATGTCTTGCTTGGGGCGAAATGATTAAAAAAAATATATGAGTATCGATCAAAAATAATTTTCAAACAAATCATTTCAAATTGTCGGTTGTTTATAATCAACTCTGGTTAATTTCCGTAATATATATATATATATATATATATATATATAGATTGTTGTGTTATGATAGCATTGGACACCATGATTGTTAAATTTTACTTTGTTCAGTAATTTTATTGATAAAAATTTATTTGTCAAGCAGGTTTTTTATAGTAAATTGCTCGATATCGGGATGAAGATAGTGTTGATAGATTTAGTCCTAAGAATTTCTCTTTTT
Source organism: Ascarosepion bandense (assembly GCA_037127315.1). Classification (NCBI taxonomy): domain Eukaryota; kingdom Metazoa; phylum Mollusca; class Cephalopoda; order Sepiida; family Sepiidae; genus Ascarosepion; species Ascarosepion bandense. Next base: position 402,381 of record JBBBDQ010000472.1, on the reverse strand, counting down.
AACTGAGCAGCTTCATGCAGACTTTTAAGTTTCGTGAGGAAACCGTTATGACGCCTACACTCATCGGGCCTGGGGTTTTGCTGTTGGGTCCTGTTGTCTTTGTTTGTTTATTCTATTTTAAGTGACCTGGGTGTGCTTATATATTGTTTGGATATGATTGATCTTGTTTTGTTTTTTTAATTAGTTTTCACTTTCTATTTATTTACCAAGCAAATTTACTGGGGACAGTCTTGTATTACGAAGCTCTCTGGACACACACACACACACACACACACACACACACACACATATATATATATATATAGAGAGAGAGAGAGAGAGAAAGAGAGAGAGATACATATTTTCATGCATACTTAATTAATCTAATAGTTGCTAGAAGAAAAAATAAAATAAAATTCTTTTTAAATCTTTAATACTAAAATATGACATTAAATTTTACATTTTTTAAAATCTTCACAAAATGTATTTATTTTATAATATATACGCGGGAAATGACGGGATTCATTTCAAATTTCGACTGAAATATAGCATATAATTTAAAAAATATATTAAGTTTGCATTTATCTATCAGATATGAAAGAATAAAAACGTGTCTTATTAAATTATGGAAAAACCAATGCTTAAAAAATGTCTGAGTTTTATTGAATTATAGTTTTGGCAATATGCGTCTAAATTTTCCATGTTCACTCTTGATAGCGTATAATGCTTTTCACTCAAACAATAACTTGTGTTATTTATTTTTACGTAAATGTATAGTTAATTGTGGACGAACAACCTCAAATTAAAAAGTATACACACGATATTGAAAATAGGGAGAAAAATATCCCCTGAGTATTTCCAAAAATTTTTTGTTGTTTTTTTAAATAACTCATTCAATGAAATGATGATTTATAAATGAGTAAATCTTGATAATTTTGTTTGAATTTTTTTTTTTATATATATATATGTGACAGATATTCTAAAACAGTGTGTGTCGACATTTTGTTTTTATTGCAGGAAAAATATCCATTTTGGTGGTACTTATTTGTTTACCATGACGTCAGTGACACAATATTCCAGCCAATTAGATTAGGTTTTACCATGATACACACTCTTTACGTATCAAGTAGGTGACAAACATGCGAGATATTTGTTGAAAAATTTCTAATATAATTCTGTTTTATAAATATTCAAATTTATTGAATGGTGTTGTCATAATGTATTGTTAATGTTAATTAATTTCGCATACAAAATAGTTGAAATATTATACATCCGTGTTTGGGCAACATGTCGTTGTTTAATGATTAGCAAGCATGTCTTCCTAGAATTGTAGTGGATAGGAAATTAAGAATTAAAATCAACCTTCTTCTTCATCTTCACGTTTAGAAACTTTCACAATGACGTGTGAAATCTTGGTTTTTCCCAAATAGAAAAAGGATTGACGATGTGCTTAAAGAAAAAGGCAAAACAGGATTTCACAAGTAGGTGTTAAACTGATTTTCTAACCAATGGGGGCAAATTGCAAGACCCAGAAAATTTACGGATCCAGTGCGAAAATGTAAATTACAATAAAAGGCTCTGATCAGCTTCAGTTGGTCAGAATCAGATGGGAGCAGCGAGAATACACTACTAACATGTAGCGGGAGAAACTTCAAGTACGACCCGGACATAGATCGCTTTGCACGTTGTCCTCCTTCTCCTTCTTTCTCGTGTACTTATTTCTTATACATCTTCTTCTCCATCCAAAGACATTCAAATCAAACAAACACTCATACATACATGCGTGCGTACGCACAAACTCTTTCCAACAATTTACTACGACGAACAATTTCTTCAACTCTTGATACCCTTAACTCATTACTTGTTTTTCATTGAACATTAACTACTACTACCTATCCTTGCTATTCTTTCTTTTTAATAAATTTATATTTTAAAATGTAAAAGGTATATTTTATTCTTCCACACTATTCCACACATTCCAACGTGCCGACAACCACCCTTCTAATGAAAACATTCTGATGAAAACTTGATGATAATTCTACATAAGACTTGTAAGCTGTAGGAATTTGGTTATGTATGATCAGTAAGTTGAGTGCCATACGTGAAACACGCTTGGGCGATCATTTCTCGGAAGAGACATGACTGACTGAGCAAAAGATTATCCCGCAGTAGGTTGCCATTGATTTCTGCACTCGGCTGGTTGCCAGCCAAGGCTATAGAACCCAATCTCCTGTTATTTAACCCATAACTAGAGGGAAAAGGGGCAGATTCATACCTTTCCCAAGGGTATTTGCGCGTAAGTGAATGAAATGAATTCAGCTGAAAATCGAACTCGACTCCCCGAGTTCTCGTTCCGAGCCAATACCACTGCACCACAACGGAAAAGCCCAATTAAATAAGACATTAACCATCTCCCTACGAATACTGAATCATTATGTAATATAACAATCTGGCCCCACCCGAGAAGAAGGCTGTTGCAAGCGGGGTTGTTTTCCGGTCGTTGAAAGGAACGGATGTTTGTTTGACCTTATTTCCGGCAGTAGCGGAAATGGCTACAAGAGGCAGACAGAACAGGTGTCTCTGAGAATTACGTGGGCGTGCGTAGGCGAGGCAAAAACCGGAAGTACCGGTTTGGAGATTATAAAAAGACCTCGGCGCACGGATTTCAGACAGAGAGACAGAGAGACGAGACAGACAGACAGAGAGAGACAGAGACAGAGGCAGACGAGACGAGAGAGCCAGACCAGACTAGAGGAGCAACAGATACGACGACCCCCCCCGTCAACCCCATTAGAAGCGCGCTCTCAATTCTCTGTCCCTGTGCTACACGGTTCATCGTCATTAATAAAAATATAATATATATTTATATATATATACGTGTTTGTTGTTGTCAATATATAACAATTACTTAAGTAGGGAGTTCGATCCTCACAGGCGCCCCACACATTAAGCATTGTGGAAAATCTAAACTGCGCTTAGAAAATCAATATTGTATGTCAGTGTTTATTTATATACGCAGATTGATATAAGAATGGGCATTGAAAACAAATACGGAATTTTCTATTTAAAATGCCTTAACAACCGACAAGAGAACATGCTTCGCAAGGGTTCAAGGTACAAGATGCTCCTAAAGTCTTCGGGGTGTTATGCATGATTTAAGATATAGCAAGAAAACACCAAAGACATATATATATATATATATATATATATATATATATATATATATATATATATAAAGGATTCAGTCAGTCAAGTGCCATTTGTGACATCCGCTTGGGCGATCATATCTTAAAAGAGACATGACTGGTTGGGCTGAAGAGTTTCCCGCAGTAGGTTGTCATTACTTTCTGCGGTAGATTTGTCACTAACCAAGGATACAGAATCCACGCTATTTAACCCATAACTGGGGGAAAGGGGCAGATTAATTCCTTTCCCAAGGATATTTGCGCGTAAGTGAATTCAAAGATTTCGACTAGAATTCGAACTTGGCTTTCTCGTTCCAAGCCAAAATCCGCTACAACAAAAGAGCTTTAGAATTATATAGATGTATATGTGTAATTTCAATCACGGAATATCCCTCTTGAAGCAAAATTTGATAAACTTGTTTACATTATATGTATTGACTGCTGTTACCTTCAAGGTAAACCTTTTGTGAAATTAGAGTGTTCGGAATAATTCTTGGAAGTCTTTTTTTACGGATAGCCTTTCAGGAATGTAGCCACATGCTACTGGATATCAGCCAAGAAATCTTTTTTCCTTCCAGGTCTTTTTGAATAGCCAAATAGCAAAGAGGAAAAAGTCTAGTGAATAAGGTGGATGACATACTTTCATTAAGGAATATGTTTTTGGCGGAAACCATCGAATTTCTTTCGCCTCAATTTTTTTACATTCAGAAATCCTCAGTTAGAATCGAATATGGTTTTTCCTTATTCAAATTCAGTTGATTTGCCATCGGTCGCACGTGTAATCTTTGATCTGAGTTCACAAAGTTTCACGCTGAGTCAACATAACAATAACAAAATAACAAATTTAGTTTAACGAAGTTCTGCAGGACGAAGGGCGTCTTAAGTAAATTTTTTTCTATTTTGTCGTACAATTTATCAATTGTGAATGTGTCTCTGTGTGTGTTTGTGTATGTTTGAATGTGATGGTGTGTGTATGTGTGTGTGTGTATGTGTGTGTGTAAGCGCACTTACGTGCCCCTGTGTATGTATGGATGTGTGTGTGTGTGTGTACGTCTGTGTTCGGTTTATTAGGCTATTGACACCAACAAACGTGTGCTGAAGCATTGGTTATTTGACTGATCATCAATCACCTGTCATCCATCACGATATGGTGAACACGATGAGTTTTTTCCTCGGCGGTTGCAGTTGCTGGGTGTCCAAACCTTAGGTTAGCGTCAAGACTCTTCCTTTACCCACCAAAATTCAGCTGCTCATTTATACTCTATTAGTAGCAACCGCGTCAACTAGAATGTGCTGTGGAGCCAAACCATTTTACTGGAGAGTTTTCTTGATAATACCAGGAAGCCAAATTTTGAGATTTTTCAATACAAGTAGCTATTAGTTTCTTTTGGAGATTTCTTTGAATATTCAGATGTCATTTTACCAGCTCTATCATCATTCCTTCATGATGAGTCTATGAAATTTTCAGGTCACGTTCGTACCTGGAAACAAACAATGCAGTTAACAATAAAATAATTTGAAATTAATGTATGCAAGATTTCATAATATTTGTTTGTATCTCTGAGATGAGGTAGTGTTTATATTATTTACACTGTTCGAAATGTTGTCTACATCAATTATTGCAAAGTTTACGACATTTCGGCCGTTGTACGCTACGGCCTTCTTCACGAGCTAAGAATTTTCAACCAAAAACTTTACTTGGAATACTGAGGTATGTAATTCTCATTCCATGTGCAGTGCCACTTCTGGGTTCCATGTACTTATCACTTTTTTAATGAACTCTCTAAGTTATTTGTTTAACGCTGCTGTAGAGAGTTACTGAACTCACAACTCTTTGGTCCGAATCAATGGAACTAACTAACTATCTACTATGCGCTGATAAATTCTAGCCTAAGTATTACAGGCAGTTTTTTTCAGCGTTTCAGCAAGTTTTCTCGTGTATGATCTACCCAGAATACACAAACACACTATTCTGCTCAGGCCGACTGTTAGCAGCAAGGGTCTTGTGTGCCATACCACTCCCTGAGACGCTTCTTTTTAGATATAATTTACCCATTGATAGGACAGTCGTCATTATATGTCTGAAACCTTGCTCATTTCTTAAAACCAGCGAAAGATGCTTCTCACAAAGCAAACAGATGGTGAGTCTGGATGAGGTGAGTTCTTGAAGGTTCCCGCAGTGGAAGCTCTGTCGGTATTCAGGGACAAACTGGCTTCCTACTCATACTTCAAAGAACGTACCAGTAAACTACTAGATAACCTGATGGAGATGCTGAATTTCTGCACAGAAACAAGACACTTGGAATGGGATCAGATATATGGACAGGATGAAAGATTAGCAATCGCTGTTTAACATTCACATTGGATACTTTAAAGAGATGGTATTAGAATCCCCAACACTAAGGCAGATTCTATGGATGAGATACGTTGATGTTACCTTTACAATCTGATCTCACTCGACTGTTCAGATTTATTTCATTAAGTCTTCGGGAAATAGTGTGCCTTGATAATTTAATGCTGAGGTTAGCATTAACTCTTTTAAAGATAGCGGTTGCTGTCACAAATCGACGCGATTTTAATTGATTCTTTACCAATCAATCTGACTTCTCTTGCAGTAGTTTTTTTTAGGCCAGCCAGATGGTTTTCCTTGCTTCACATGACCCAGTTTCTTCAAGACACTAGTAAACCATGTTAACTCAAAAGCTCCCCAATGGTAAAGATAACAACAACTAACATTCTTGGATATAATAATATCTCGATCAGAGAGTGTGTTCAGACATCCATATACCGCAAGCCAATATTTACCGGGCAATACCCCAACTTCAGCTCTCACCACCCATACAATATAAAGAGAAAATCGTCCGCTGCATGCAACATCGAATGAAAGCCATAAGCGGCAACCCAGGGACATATGAGCAGGAAGTGGTCGGTATAAGCAGTACCCTTTAACGTAACATCTAACCAGAGTACATGACAACAATTCCAACGAACGCGGAAGGAAGGATGCGTGAGGATAAAAACTCTCAGAAAGAGCCTCGGTGTCCGTAGTCTATGTGAAGTGGTTATCGGAGAAATGGATATGTGGTTTATATATCATCAGGACTAACTTCAAAATTGATTCTGTCCTTCGCAGATACGTCTCCCGAGTAAAGCCGCCAATTAGGGAGAACAACTGATTACCCCATATCATGTAGCTGTAGAAAGAAATATAAAAAAGACATAGGCCTCTTCTATTAGGTAAGACTGCAAAAAATTCGCAAGTCTCACGCGAAGCTGACCATATATATAGGGAGAGAGGTGATGACCGTCTCCTGTTCGATGAAGTTGAAATAATCTTTAGAGAACACCATTGGAAACCATGTAAACTTAAGGAATCAGCACATATGATAGGCCACAAAAATCTCCTAAGCCGGCCAAGCATGGAAATGTATACAATATGAGAACCAGTAATACGGATTTCTAAAAAAACATCAATATCTTCAATGAGGGCAATAAGAGCTTTAGTAAAAAATGGTACTGAGATATTAGGTTTTTAAGTCCCAGAAAATTAAACACTGATGTCCTCAGTTGATACCTATAGTAGTGAGCATAAAGATAAGAACGATGTTTAGAAAAAGTTTAAATATGAAATAACTTTTCAGTTATAAAAGCCTTAAAGAACATTTTATCAAGGAACAATAAAGATATAAAGGTAAATTGAATAATTCCAAAATATAAAGCTCAATAAACTTTTTTGATAAAGTTATAAAAAATTTCTATAATATTCGAAAAAAATAGATGATCAAAAACATCAGAACGATTAAATAAATCCATAAAATTTAATAATTGTTTTGCATTATTGAAATCTTTTTAGGATAACAATATTTTACCAAATTACACCGGCTGTTTAAAGGCTCTTGCATTGTAAACATCTGTGACGTTATTGGAACTTAGAAAACAGATTGTCAAGTTACGTAATGAAGATAAACTCTCGATTGGGGGTATTTCAATAGTGTGGGGAACCTAAAAAGAAATCTTTAAAAAAATTTGAGGAAACCACCTGGCTGACTTAGAAAACTACTGCAAGAGAAGTCAGATTGATTGGTAAAGAATCAATTAAAGATGCGTAGATAATAAACGAAATTTATAGCAGTGGAATAATACAAGACGACCTATGCAAGTCGATATTTATAGCACTGCCGAAGAAACCTGGTGCAAACGAGTGCGAACTACACAGAACTATCAGCTTAATGAGTCACATTACAAAACTGATTGTCAGAATCCTGATGAATAGAGTGAGAAGCAGAATCAGGCCAGAGATAGGGCAGGAACAGTGCGGGTTCGTCAAAGACACTGGAACAAGGAACGCCATATTCATGATTAGGATGCTCTCTGAAAGGGCATTACAAATGAAGAAAGACTTGTACCTATGCTTCATTGATTACGCGAAAACTTTCGACAAAATACGACACAAAGAATTGATGGAAATAATAGACAACCTCGACATTTTCGGCAAAGATATAAGAATAATCAAGAATCTCTACTGGCAGCAAACGGCCTGCATACGGACAGGTAACGACCTCAGTAGATACACAAAGATAGAAAAAGGCGTAAGACAAGGATGTGTCTTTTCACCGGATTTGTTCAACCTATACAGCGAGAATATTTTGAGGACCCTAGATGACACACCAGGATTTGTTATTGGAGGCCACAACCTGAACAACATAAGATACGCGGACGATAGAGTACTGATTGCGGACACGGAAAGGAAACTGCAAGATCTCATACAGAAAGTAGCAGTGGAGAGTGACAAGAAGGGACTACAAATAAACTTTAAGAAAACTGAGTGCATGGTCATCAGCAAAAGATACAACCCAAAATGCCAAATACAGGTGGGGGATAACAGAATCAAACAAGTCCAAGAATTTAAGTACCTAGGAAGTGTTCTAACAGGAGATGGAAAGTGCGACACGGAGATCCGAAGGCGAATTGGCATGGCAAAGGACGCGTTCCAGAAGATGAGCAAAATACTAACACACAGGAAAATCTCAAAAGAAACGAAGAAAAGAGTTCTAGACTGCTACGTAATGTCAGTTCTTCAGTACGGCTGTGAATGCTGGACAATATCATCGAAAATGGGGAAAAAACTGGAAGCGGCCGAAATGTGGTTCTACAGAAGGATGCTACGGATATCGTGGACTGAGCATACAAGCAACGACGAAGTGTTAGAAAGAATGGCAACAAAAAGGAAATTGATGCTGAGCATCAGGAAGAGACAACTGAAGTTCCTGGGACATGCAATGAGGAAGGAGAGCCTGGAGAACCTGATACTGACTGGTCAGATAGAAGGAAGGAGAGACAGAGGAAGGCAGCGGATATCATATCTGCAGAGTCTGATCAGGTGGATGACGGAACGGGGGTTGCCAGGAGCAACAGGAGCAAGCATACTAAGAGCCACAAGGAATAGGGAGACGTGGAGATCCATGATCGCCTACGTCCTGAAGGGACAGGGCACATAGAAGAAGAAGAAGAAGATTTGTGACAGCAACCGCGATCTTTAAAAGAGATCATGCTAACCTTAGCGTTAAATTATCAAGAAACACTATTTCCCGAAATATTAATGAAATACATCTGAACAGTCGAGTAGCCTCTATGAAGCCTTACATGATTCTAAAAAGAATCAAGCTCATTTGATTCTAAAAATAATCAAATGAGAAGCCTTACATGATTCTAAAAAGAATCATGCTCATTAGATTCTAAAAAGAATCAAATGAGCAGAATGAAATTTGCCCCAGAACACGTCATATGGACAGACGAACAGTGGGATTGTGCTCATTTCAGCGATGAGTCAAATTTTAACCTGTTCGGTTGTGACAGGAGAGGTTTCGTTCGACGCACTCCTAAGGAACGATAATTACCTCAGTACACTAAAAGCAACGTTAAATTTAGAGGAGGAAGTGTGATGGTGTTTGGCATGATTTCAACTGCTGGTACGGGACCTCTTGTTAGGCTACACGGTAAAGTTAACGCACTTTAATACAAAGATATATTGACGGAACATGTTGTATCTAATTTGAGAAATGCAATTAATCAACCAACTGTATTTATGCAAGATAACACGCCGTGTTATACAGCGATGTCTGTTAAGTCATTTCTTTCTGAGGAGAATGTTACTGCTATCGAGTGGCCTGCTCAAAGCCCAGACATGAATTCTATTGAGAAATTTTGGAAGTTACTAAATGAAAGAGCTAAGGAAAAGAATCCAAGAAACGCCGAAGATCTATGGACTAATATGAAAGGAGAATGGGAGGAAATATCCGATAATGAATGCAAAACATTAGTTCGCTCATGTAGCAAAAGATGTCAAGCTGTTATTGAAAGTAAAGGTTTTTCACATCAAGTACTAATGAATTATGAACGCTATTTTCATTTGGATATGATGTATCCATTATAATAGCATGATTTTGTTAATCGTTCTGATGTTTTTGATCATCTATTATTTCATGTTATATAATTATTCTTATAACTTGACCAAAATAAGTTTATTGAGCTTTATATTTTGAAATTATATAATTTACCTTTATATTCTTTTTTTTCCTTGATAAAGTGTTCTATGAAGCTTTAAAATAAAAGGTTTGTTCACATTGAGACTTTTTCTTAACATCGTTCCGATCTTTATGCTCGCTACTGTAGGTGTTAGCTCATTCCAGTGACTTTACCCAAAGAGTTGTGAGTTCAATATCTGTTTACAGTAGTGGTGAATAAATAAATTACAGATAAGGCGGATAACGACATAGCATCCGGTAGTGCCACGGAATGAAAATTATATGCCCCAGTGATTGAAATAAAGTTTCGGTTCAAACTTCCTAGCACCTGAAGAAGGCCAAAACCTACACCGGCTGAAACTTCGTGAACATGGCAATAAAGATGCGGACAACAGTTTGAACAGTGTAAATAATGTAACATTTCACAGCAATATGATTGCTCCCTCATAGTCAGCCTATGAAGCTTTCAGCCTTATCTCGTGGAAAGGATGACTGCATTTATTAATAAGATTTTAAATTAACGCATATAATATTAAACATCTATAGCATCATTCCTTCATAGAAAGCCTATGAATTTTTCAGCCTACCGTTGTACCTAGAAAGAAAGCAGTTATTAAGAAAAACAGATTAAATTAATGCAAGCAAGATTCACAGTTCGAGTATCATAGTCTCCAATGAACTTTTCAGTCCAGCCTCGTAATATCCCCTGCAAATACTTTGTTCCATGTACTTGCAAAAGCTTAGCTATCTGAGCGTATAAATTTAACCTTCTCTCGTACAGTAGTGCTATGTTTTCCCAAGCCCGGAGCGATATGCAGAAAGATTGGAGTATTGATCGAACGTGTCAGAGCATCAGCTCAAATGCATTTTTTTTGTATTACATGTTCAAAGGAAGAAAAAAGTCTTTCTTGCGATTTGAGAATTGTGATAAAAAAAATGAATTAACAGATTATTCTTGCTGATTCTTAAGAAGAAGAATTCTGAGAAGAATCTCGATAAAGTTGGAAAAAGAAAAGGAACTGAAAAATTTCGGTAAGATGAAGAGGCCGCAAAATAATATGTCCACCCATTTCCCCTACTAGAAAATACACTGCGGACAAATTTTAAAAACCATAAACATAACAAACTCTATTGACACACAAATAAAAAAAAGAATTAATGCAAAAACAATATTACAAGAACCGAAAGCAAAAAAAAAAAAAGACAAAAACCTAGAAAGACTTAAAATGAATTAAAACGAACTTAAAATACTTCTTTAAAAATAATTTTAAAAAATATTGTATTAAAATATTTAAAATATTTAGGCTTTAATACTTCTAAGACAGAAGGTTGTTGTTGTTGTTGTTCTTCTTCTTCTTCTTCTTCTTCTTCTTCTTCTTCTTCTCCTCCTCCTTCTTCTTCTTCTTCTCCTCCTCCTTCTTCTTCTTCTTCTCCTCCTCCTCCTCCTCCTTCTTCTTCTACTTCTTCTATCCGCTTTGTCCTTTCCACGTCTCCCTATTCCTTGTGGCTCTTAGCACGCTTTCTACTGTTACACGAGGCAACGGCCGTTCTGTCATCCACCTACACAGGCCCGTCAAATATGTTATCCTCTACTTGCCCCTATCTCTTTTTTCCTCTATCTGGCCTGTTAGTATTAGCTTCTCCACGACCTCTTCCCTCATTGCATGTTCCAGGAACATTAGTTGTCTCTCCTTCCTTATTTATGCTCAATATTAATTTCCTTTTCGTTTCCATCCTTTCCAAATCCTCATCATTGCTCACATGCTCGATCCATGATATCCGCAGCATCCTTTTGTAGAACCACAGTTTAGTATCTTCAAGTTTTTTCTTTATCTTTGATGGTATTGTCCAATATTCACCGCCATATTGAAGAACTGTCATCACATAGCATTCCAGTACTCTTCTTTGTTTCTAACGAAAATTTCCTGTCTCTTAATGCTCTACTGAAATTTGGGAATGCGTTGTTTGCCATGCCAAATCGACTTCGGCTAAGTGTATCAGAAGGCTTTAATGACGATGATAGATGAAACGAGAGTAAAGGAATAGGGTTCAAGAAGACAGGATATTCCAATTGTCGTTGCATTTTATTTTTTTTAAGATTTTAGTTATCAGGGAAGCGAGAAATTGGAAAACATTTTGATAGGCGATAACTGTGATAAAAGAAACTGTTAGAATAGAAGTGGTGGTTAAATCTTGCTAGGTCAATATTAAAACGGTGAGATTTAACTGCCAATCTAGTGGCATCCTTAAATGCATGTAGTCGAGCACCCGTGACACCTCGTTAATCTCGTCACATTTAAAGGAGAGAAATGAAGCAACCAAAATATTTTTCGACAGAAGAATGCGGACAATACCATGACCTGAACATGTGTGCAACGACAAAGCTTTCGGAAAATGGAAAAAAAAGGATAGTTATATTTAAAATCAGCTGACAGTCCTAGAACTTTAAAAACGCACCACTTCTCATCTTTTTACCGAATTTAAGCTACATTGAGCCTGATCAGTAGTTAGATGGGTGACCGTTTGAGAATACCAGTTACTTAGCACATGTTGTAATGGTTAGCAAGTTTGCTTCGCTAAGACAAGTACGACTGAGTAGTGAGTTCGATATTCACTGAGTGACCTATAGTTTCTCCCTTGTAAAAACACTTAAGCACCTGTTATACTTAACATCTTAAATGGAATATTTAAATTTCTAAAGCACGTAATCTGGAAAGAAGGTTTGGTGTATTTGATACTCACAGGACAGATTGAAATCAAAAGGGAAATCAACGAATAACCATCCTAGGGAGCTTGACTAGATAAACGGAAAAGTAAATATCGAGAGAGATAAAAAAAAAAGAAAATAATTACTAAGAACTTCAAATTGTTTGGGCATATTCAGAGAAACAAAAATAAAAATAGTTGCATTCACTTGGGAAAAGTATTTATCCGTCTATTCCTTCCAGTTATGGGTTAAATAATAGAACAGATTGGGTTCTATAATCTTAGCTGGCAACCAGTCTACCGCAGAAAGCAATGGTAACCTACTGCAGGATAATCTTTTACTCAGTCATGTCTCTTTCGAAACATGATCGCCCAAGCGTGTATCACGTATGGCACTTTACTGACTGATAGCCACGTAGACTAGGTTCTCTAGCCTTGAGTGACAATCGGTTTAGAATCTAATATATTATTTTGCATTCTCTTTTTCAGAACGTCTCCTTGGTCTAATTCTGTGTAATTTATTCTCTTTTGTATCCGACCACCCCAGTTTTAGGTGAAACAAAATAAAGAAACTGATAACCTGAGTATTACGATAACCTACATCAGACAGTAACTTCTTTATTGTTGTTCTTTCTAGGATCACTCTAACCCAGGGTAGTAGCACGGTTTAGGGTTCTATCTATAGGCAAAAAATGAATTCCGAATACACTATCAATGTATAATTTTCTTATCGTAAATATACCAGCAATAGATTTTTATATAAAAAATATCAAGCAATCAATTTTTAAAGCAAATACATTTTATCTGTAGATGAACGTATAAAATAGCGTTTCAATAATATATAGTTGAAGCAATCATATCATTTAGATTTCATCAATAATTACAGTTTGAGTTCTGAGTTTTGTTTAACGGCATATCAACCTCTATGGGTTATTTCATGCCAAAAGGTGGGGTTTTATCGTATTTTTTTAATGTTCAGTTATAGTGAGAAAGTTGATTTAGTCAGATTTTAATGACAATTTTTTTGTTTTGAAATCTTTTTTATTTTAGAAAACTGAAAATATCTTCTAGTTTTGTAATTTAAAACATTTTGATGAGAGTCATTTTTTCCTTCAAAATATGTCATGGCAAGTTTTTTCTTCAAAAATGCATTATTGGTAACATTTTTCCTTCAAAAATGTATATTTATTTATAAAAGTCTATTTTTATTTATATATTTCTATAAAAGTATATTTTTGTAATTTCATAGTGTTTTGACCCCATTTTAGGGGGTTAACTATTTGCCCATAGCTGGGATCCTAACAGGTGCTACCACTCTGGTTCAGGATGGACCTGAGAGCAACAGCAATTAAGAGGTGATTCCATGCTCCTCACAACCTCCAACTGCCGGATGCAGTTTACCCTCATGCCAGGAGCCATTATTTAGAAATTTTATTGGGAGATTGATATACCACTAAACCAAACCAACCATCTTAAAAGTGAACAGTGTTTTTTTTTCTTTTTTATACTGGTCTTTTTATAAACCTGCATTGAGTAATTCCCTATTTGTATCATTTATCATCACTTTTCAATAAATTCAGAAAGGTGAACCATCCCTAGAAACAAAAAAGAAAGTGCTAGATTGCTATGTGATGTCAGTTCTTCAATACGGCAGTGAATACTGGACAATATCATCGAAGATGAGGAAAAACTTGAAGCAGTGTAAATGTGGTTTTAAAGAAGGATGCTGCGGATATCATGGACCGAGCATGTGAGCAATGATGAGATTTTGGAAAGAATAGCAACGAAAAGAAAATTAATACTAAACATCAGGAAGAGATAACTGAAGTTCCTGGGATATGTAATGAGGAAGGAGGGCTTGGAGAACCTGATACTGATAGGCCAGATAGAATGGAAAAGAGACAGAGGAAGGCAGCGGTTAACATATTTGAAGAACCTGATCAGGTGGATGACGGAACGGGGGTTGCGTGGAGAAACAGGAGAAAACATACTAAGAGCCACCAAAGATAGGGAGACGTGGAGGACCATGATCGCCTACGTCCTGAAAGGATAGAGCTCATAGAAGAAGAAGGACCATTCCTTGCTTGTGTTTATTCTCAGCCCTTTGCACTTCTTATTGCGGTGGTTACTTTTAAAAAATACACTTAGCATTTAATCTTAACATTACCACTTAACTATTTCCAATCTTTATTTAATTGTTTTCCAGTTTTTATTTAAAGATACGAATGAAACTAAACACTATCGTCGTCGTCCTGAGGCCTTGGCCGAGATAGAACTCACTACACTCCTCCAGTATTCCCTGTGTATTTGGAACCCTGGTGCAGTTTATAGCTAAATTCACAATCTTGTCAAATAGCTGAATACTTGATTGCCTCATCATTCTCTCTCTCTCTCTCTCTCTATATATATATATATATATATATATATATATATATATATATGGCCAAGGCTACCAAGGGTGTTTTAATTATGTAACCAGCACTGGATGGGTTGCCTCCAGGCCCCATGCTGTTATTTAACCCAGGGAGGCAAGTGACGGATTAATAACTTTCCCAAGGGTACCAGTGCTTAAGTGAATGCAGAGTACTCAATTGGAATTCGAACTCGGCTCAACGATACTCTTTTCAAGCCGACATCTACTGCACCACAGCGCACATCCGTCACTGAACGCTTACAGCGCCTGGTCTTCCCCAAGTGATCACCCATCTAATACTGACCAGTGATCGAACGAGGACCGATGTATTCAACGTGATATGCCGTATGCCGTAAAAACTATAAGAGAAGTGTGTATAAAAGGATGGGATTCAGCTTACTTTGGACAATCACTCATATAATGTATATGTGTTCTTGTATAACCCTGAATTATTTTTTGCATTAACTTTGAACCATCTCGGAATAAAATTACCTGTATATAGTGCAAACGGTCAGCAAATATTTCATGATTTTAACCTTCTGAAAATAATTCTTTATGTATAATGCGATTCCTTAATTGTTGCGTAAAAGCTGATCACAAAAAAGCGGGTTATACTCGAGTAGATGCGGTAAACAAAACTGATCTTCCGAATTTCGCGTGAAGTAAACGCACAGCAGAACTGTTTTAAAAACGGAACAAAAAAGTGCGATTTCGTTAAAGACACCGGAACAAGGAATGTAATATTTATGTATAGAATTATATCAGAAACAAAACAATGCAAATTCAAAAAGGAATATATATCTATGTATTGTATACCTACCTATATATACTAATGGTATGTTCCTATCCTCTTAATTTATTTTAATCGTTTCACCCCATGCAAGTCATTCTACTGCCACTATTGCGCAGGGGGTTACATATGGGAAAGTGAAGAGAAAGAGTGGTTAGATATAGGAAATATCAGAAGGAGGGTAATAGACGGGTAAGGATAACGGGGCTGAGGTTTGGGCAGATGGGAAAAGTGTTTGAGAGAATGGATACGAGTTAATTTGTTATGAGGTGTTTATTGACCTTACATTTAAACTCCTGGAGATTGTAGCTGTTGTGGAAACAATCATGTGGAAGGAAATTCCACAGATGGGAAGTGCGAGAAAAGAAGCTATTGGAGTAGAAACTGCGGTTACATTTTATCGGTTTCACTATAAAAGGGTGGGACCTAGTTGTTAATCTATTATCTCGTGCAAATTCGTACCTAGGGTCACCAGTGATCTAAGTTCATCGGAGCAGAAGCCGTGAAAGTATTTATAGAAGAGGCACAGGGAAGCCACGTCACGCCGGTGAGAGGGTGGTTGCAGCCGATCTACCAAGTCGGTATCGTTCACATTACAGACTCTCCGTTGTATTATGTCAAGAACCCCGAGGAGAATAGTAGAGGCACCTGACCAGATGTGGCAGCAGTATTCAATACACGGGCGGATGGTAGATTTATATATGTGCAGGATAGATTCAGACGGAAAAAAACTTTTGGGCCCTGGACAGAGAACCGACTTTGACATCAGCGGATTTAGCAATGGATTTGATATAGTCATTCCACTTGAGGTCCGCTGAGA
Organism: Ascarosepion bandense; assembly: GCA_037127315.1. Lineage (NCBI taxonomy): Eukaryota > Metazoa > Mollusca > Cephalopoda > Sepiida > Sepiidae > Ascarosepion > Ascarosepion bandense. The sequence continues at coordinate 385,964 of JBBBDQ010000472.1, read as the reverse complement.
GTATGAGGCCAGGGAGGCGTAGTGTTTTACTCTCTGGGAGGCAAGCCTGTTCCATGCTAATGGGAGGTAGGTGCGGTACGTGGGCACTATTAAAGCAAAAGAAGTTGAGTGATTATACTGAACTGTTTTCACCGAGCTTGGCTTATTTTTTTTCATTCTGAACGTTGTTAGATTTTTCTGTTTCTATGTGCCCTGTCTAGGCTCGACGCTTCTTAAATTCAGTGATCGTACGGAAACCGGTGTTTCAGCGTGCTATGGCCGCGTGTGTGTTAGAGATAGTAAGATAAAAAGAGAAATAGATAGAAATAGAACAACACATTTGTGTATCTTGTGAAATAAAAAAGAGGCATTTTCATTTTTTTTTCTTGAATCGATCACGTAAAAAAATATAATGCTATATAATGGTAATATCAATTTTATATGTGAAGAAATGCGAACTGTATTTCTTACAAAAATATATTTTTCTAATTCAGTCACTCTAAATTGTGACTGTGCTTCTGGTCACGAATATAAGTATTTTTTGTAATGTTTTCTCTTACGACTTCTACTTTGATCTCAAGAGAAGCTGAAAATGGTGCAAAACACAGCAGGAATTTAAACAGGAAAAATTGAGCAGAAGAAAAATTTAAGCAAACGACACCGAAACTTCGTGAGGCGCCATCTTGCTTGCTAATAATAGTCACTTCAAAAGTACAAGTTTCATGTCATTTTGTTCGTTATTTTAATTTTATTGCAATACTCTGATGTGTTTGCCTTTGCTCTCGCCAGCTTTCGAACTGCCGAAGGCTGCCGAAAACAGTAACTGTAGCACACAATGTGACAGAAATTTGAGTTGAATCGAAAACGAGAACATCACGAGCGAATTCCAACAGTTTATCGCCTGTCGCCTCGCCGACGAATGTAAGAAACCATGCCTGACCGGGAGTAATTGAATTAGTGGGCGTGTTAATCAAGAACTGTCAATGCATGAGAAAATTTACATGTAATATTTGCGGAAGGGATCGTAATGGCGGACGTGGTGAGTGAAGGTTGTCATAATCTTACTTTTTGTTTTACTCCTCTACGTTTTATTTGTTTTCGTTACTTGAGCAAATACGATCGTTTTTGCTCTTCCAAATTTTCTAGATACTATTTTATAAGTATAGGCGTTGCAGTTACTCGAACAATTGATCGAAACGCTCGTGCACATAAACACACATACGCACTGATTCACCCATTCATGCTAATACAAGCGATCACACAAACACATACGTACGCAGCCATGTTTATACAGTGTGCAGTGGAAATACCTACCCAATATACTCCCCAGAAACACCGTCCAAGTATTTTTTTAAGTTTTGCAATTCCAGATCGTTATCCATAACATGTCTAAGCTTGCACCATCAGCTGCTCCCAAATTGTCACCCATTTAGGTCCTGACAAGGACCAAGGTTACTTAACATCGATGATCGTATGGGAAGTGGTATATCAGCATGAATGTAGTAGTTCAATTTAATAAAACCTCTATGATGCATATATATGTATATATGTATGTGTGTGTGATAGAGAGAAAAGGAGAGTATATATTTACTAATGTTTACTTGATAGACTGCAAAATAGATATAAACATTAGAGAAGAAAAAAGGATATGAAAATTACAAGGATCAGGTTTACTGCTCCTTTTATATATTTAGAAATTATTTATAAAAATTCTAAATTCTAATAAAAGTCTGTAACGTTATCGGTCCTAGACTGGTATCTCGCCGTACAGTTACTTTTACACAACAGTAATGTCAATTCTTCAATACGGCAGTGAATGCTGGACAATATCATCGAAAATGAGGACAAAACAGGAAGCAGCGGAAATGTGGTTCTACAGAAGGATGCTGCGGATATCGTGGACTAAGCATGCAAGCAACGATGAGGTGTTGGAAAGAATGGCAACAAAAAGGAAATTAATACTGAGCATCAGGAAGAGACAACTGAAGTTCCTGGGACATGCAATGAGGAAAGTGAGCTTGGAGAACCTGATACTGACAGGCCAGATAGAAGGAAAGAGAGACAGAGGAAGGCAGCGGATAACATATTTGCAGGGCCTGATCTGGTGGATGACGGGACGGGGGTTGCCAGGAGTAATAGGAGCAAACATACTAAGAGCCACAAGGGATAGGGAGACCTGGAAAACCATGATCGCTTACATCCTGAAGGGACAAGGCACATAGAAGAAGAAGAATGTAGTATTCTCTGTATTTTCTATAAATATTTTCATGGTAATTTTTCTGATCAGCTTTCCTCTTTGATACCTTTATTTTACGAATTGTACCGGTTTGGGATCTAGGTCTCATCATTTCACTAATTCGATAGCTAAATGTCGCCATACATCCTGTTGAAGAGCAGGTTTTATTTTTTTGTCTAGTCAGTTCTTTTATTTCCTTATGCATGTCTGCTTTATTATTCCTGCTCAATCTCTACTTCTGCACATTTGTCATTGAGCCATTCCTCTTTAGCCTGTCTACATTTTCTTCTTATTTCCTTGTGTATTTACCTGTACTCCATTCCATGTCTTGATATAATTTTCTGCCTCCTTTGCATCATGACCAGAATCTCTTCATTCATCCACTCGTTTTTCTTTCTGTGCCTAATTTCCTTTGGGGCAATGTTGTTTGCTGATGTCACTATTGTTTCGTTTAGCGCGTCCCATTTTGAGTGTCCTTTCCAAGTATGTTCTTATTTGGTTTTCACGCTGTTAGTCTATTCTTTCTGTAGGTTGAGGTCATTCACGAGTGAGTTGTATATCAGTTTTGGTGCTGCATTAGGCTTCTTCAATCTCCGGAATTTCACTTTTAATTTGCAGATGACTGGGACGTAGTCGCTTCCACAGTCAGCACCTGGATAGGCTTTGCTTTGAACCACTGCATTTCTGAATCTGCTGTTTATGGTGATGTAGTATATATGTTTGTTTGTTTCACATCCTGGGCTTCTCCATGTCCATAGACGTCGGGGGTGTTGTTGAAAGGCAGGTGTTAGTTATTACCTGGTCATTTGCTATGCACCACTGCACCCATTTTTCACCTCGTTCGTTGCGGATTCTTAAACTAAAGTTTCCAGTTGTCATACCTTCTCTCTCCTTGCCTACTTTGGCATTCAAATCTCCCATGATGATCCTGATTTCTTGGCTTTTACATTGAGCTTTGGCCTTCTCTAGAGTGGAATAAAATGATTCTATTTCTTCCTCGTTGCTTTGTGTTCTTGGTGCATAGATGACTACAATTGCTATGTTGAACGCTCTCCCTTTAAGTTTGACCAGGAGAACTCTTTCGGAGAAGTGGCAGTATCCCAAAACACATTTCTTCATTTCTTTGTCCAGTATTAAGCCGACTCCTTTTTTATTATTTTTGCCTTCGACGTATATTATCCTCTGATTGTCGCTGCTGAAGTCGTCATTATTTGGCCATCTGGTTTCGCATATAACCAGAATATTGATTTTTAGTCTGTTTATTTCCTGCTTGACATTCTCTAGTTGTCCGCGGCTGTTTAACGTCCTGATTTTGCATGTCCCCAAGGTAATCCTTTCTTTGTTGCGCACAGTCGCAGGGGAACGGTCCAGTGACACCTGTTGCTCATGTCGTTCCTTCCCGCTCTGAACGGATAAGCAAATCTATGGCAGTTGTGATTTGTAGCCTACTTTGTAGAATTATTTACTGTAGCCTATGGGAATTCACTACGAGAAAGTGTCGACATGTTAACACCGGCTATCAGTTCAGAAAACAAACATGTGAGTTGTCCCTGCTATAGTATCAGATCATTTATTATTATTATTATTATTAGTAGTAGTAGTAGTAGTAGTGTTAATCATTTAGCTTTTATACCAGAAGAAACTTGTGATATAGACCACAGCTCTCGTATTTTCTTCAGTACTAGTTCCGGTAATCTTTTCCAATTATTCCATGTATTTTTGCTAGGCTGTACGGCATTATTCTAAGTATCCCGTCTAAGAACGTTTTTATTCACAGCATGTTCTACAGCTTCCATTCTGCAGCCTAGTGCGGAAAAATCTCCCTCGTCATCCAGGGATCGAAAGAGGCATGATCACCCAAGTATATAACAAATTTGGCCCTAAGCTGACTAAAACGTATAGAAACATGCATGTAGATGAAGTGTTATGCTGCTTTTTAGGCTTTGATGCGGGGTTGTGTAAGTTTTGTCCGAAATATCTAATCAATTCATCGTTGAATTGGCTACATTTAACCGTAAGTTATATACCAACAGATTCTGTTCTCGCACTTATCGCTTGCAGAAGACTTATCCGGCTCAGTCCTCTTCAGAATAAATCTTACATATTTTTATGTTAACCATTCGTCCTTGCTTTGAATATTACTGCCACATCTGCTATATAGTAAGATATTCTATATAAAATCAAAAGAAGAATATGCAATATCGTCGATTCTGACCTTTTTTAAAAGTGAGAAAGAAAAAGGCAGGTTTTTTGCTGAAGAAAGCGATAACCGTTGCGAATTTGAGTTCACCTTGAGGCTTGTAGTGGTTCACTAAAATCGACTTAAATATATATATATATATATATATATATATATATATATATATATATATATATATATATTAGCAGTATAGCCCGGCGTTGCTCGGGTATAACGAAAGCTTTAAAACTATTCCATGGTCCTGAAGCTCAGACTCTTTGGACGTTGGTACGAAAGACCAAAAAGCAATAGTTGTTTCCAGTTAAAGCAAAACTGTAGACTGAAAAAAAATTAATGGATGTAAGTCAAATTTTGATTTCCTGGTATCGATATCAAATTTTCTGCACTATTGTAAGAACTGCAACTTTGAAACTTCTGAATATCGTTTCTGATGTCTTTGTCAATGAATGTATCAAATTTGATTAAAATCGGACCACTCTTTCTATAACCCGATTTTTTCGATTATCGATTTTCGATATTTATCGGGGGTACCTCGACAAAACAAAAAACCGAGCTAAGAACACTTGCAGACGCTTATAGTAAAACTGTGTATATTTTCAAGAAAATCTGTTCAGCCGTTTCGGTGTCTATAGGTAATGGACACACACAGACACGCACACAGACACACACACAGAGATAAAGTTCCATTCATAAATAAGTTTATATATATATATATACGCTCTCACACCCTGATTGAGCACTCTGGAAAATTAGTAGACTTTGATAAACAGTAGCTACTCTGGCGTGTACGCATCGCTCATTCAGTGAAATGAATTAGAGCGCCCTAGCTGTTGGGCGCGTATAATGATATGCGCTAAAATGTCTGCCTACTTCCACCGAACGCCCATAGCCCAGGGGAAGAATCGCCGACTGACGCCATTTCGGTCGGGTTTCGATCCTGGGTAAAAAAGCAATCGGAGTCTAACCGTACTGATGATACAGCGAAAGAGATCTGTCTGCGGATGACAATAAATACTATAGATATATATATATATGTGTATATATATATATATATATATATATATATATATATATATACGTGCGGGTGTGCGTTTTTACATAATTATTCAATTATATATATTTATATAATACAATTATAATTGGATATACATCAATGTGCATTCTATATATATTTATAATTTTTAAGCCAATCATAAATGCTCACTTATATACATAATCAGTTTCTGTGAGGGGTCAATAAGATTAAAAAGCCAATTTTCTGAATACATTTGAAATGACAAGATAATTTTTGACATGATTTGATTAAAGACAGCTCAACATTTGTTTCTTTACTCTTCATCTGCACTTTGCCAGTTTAGGTTTTTTTCTTTCCCTCCCAATTTCATAGCCTGCAGTCTCAACGGAACACGAATGATCTGCTTTTTTTCCGACAGACATAGAACCTTAAGAATAACAACACGCCAACTGGACTTTAGTCTCAATCATAAAACACTTCCTGTTTTGTAAATTATTATTTTAGTGAAAATAATGAGAATGGCGGAATAAATCGTATTTTTCGCAGTTTTAACAATTTTTAAAAATTTAGTTTACTCTAATCAAGGCAGTAAATCCACTCGGAGATAAGAGATTAAGTGTGGGACAATTAGAAAAAGCAACAATACTAAGCCTTAAATACAATAGAAGAGTACTTAGGATGACAATATTTTGTAAGAGATATTGCGTTTAGTTTTTTGGATTTTAAAGTTTACTGGAAAGCACTGGGCCGGAAAGGGAGTTTCATAAATAAGATGTGCTAGAAAAGAAACTATTAGCATTTACGTTCACATTGTGCGTTGTGGCGCAGTAGATATCGACTCGAAACGATAAATCGAGGAGCCGAGTTCAAATTCTAGTTTCATTCCTTGCATTCACTTACGCACAAATACCATTGGGAAATGTATTAATCCGTCCCTTCGCTCCAGTTAGGGGTTAAATAATAGAACAGATTGGGTTTTATAGCCTTGGCTAACAACCGATCTACCGCAGAAATAATGACAAGCTATTACGGAATAATCCTCTTCCCAGTCAGTCATGTCTCTTTCGAGACATGATCACCCAAAGCGTGTATCAGGTATGCCACTGAACTGACTGTTGAGACCTCGTCGGTGCAGCAGTTCAATTCAAAGAAGGTAGCAGAAGAAAGTAACAAAAAAAAAAGGACTAGAAATAAACTGCACGAAAACTGAATGCATGGTCATCAGTAAAAAGGGCAGCCCAAAATGCCAAATACATGTCGGGGATACCAGAATCAAACAGGTACAAAAATTTAAATACCTTGGAAGCGTTATAACAGAAGACGGAAAATGCGACACAGAGATCCGAAGGCGAATTGGCATGGCTAAGGAAGCATTCCAGAAGTTGAGTAAGGTATTAAGAAACGGGACAATTTCGCTAGAAACTAAGAAGAGTGTACTGGATTGCAGTATGGTAGTGAATGCTGGTCAATACCATCAAAGATGAAGGAAAAATTTGAAGCAACTGAAATGTGGTTCTACAGACGGATGCTGCGAATCTCATGGATCGAGCAGGTGAACAATGATGAGATTTTGGAAATGATGGAAACAAAAAGGAAATTAATACTGAGCGTCAGGAAGAGACACCTGAAGTTTCTAGGATACGCAATGAGGAAAAAGGGCTTGGATGAATCTGATACTAACCGGCCTGATAGAGGGAAAAAGAGACAGGGGAAAGCAACGGATAACATATTTGAAGGACCTAATCAGGTGAATGACGGAACGAGGATTGCATGTTATAACAGGAGAAGGCGTGCTCAGAACCAACAGGGATAGGGAAACGTGGAAAGCCATGATCGCCTACGTCCTGAAGTTACAGGGAACGTAGAAGAAGGTAACATAGCGAAGAAATCACCCGATTAATTAACAGGAATGTATTTACAGAAAAGGCAAAAAGATTTAACTTTACGGAGGTGGAAAATTAACTAAATCCGAGATAATAGAGAGGAATCAACAATATTGCTGATTCTTCTATAAATTTTTATCAAAGTGTTATAGATAGTTAGCAAGGGGACCATACGAGGCAGCAATATTCTAAGCATCGTAGGCTTTAAATTTATAAATTAGACCAAGTAAGAAAAAGTGCCTATCACGAGACAGTGAACCAACCTTCTTGGAAGCTGATATTGGTTGCAATATAATCTTTTCACTTCATGACAACCGGGAACCTTGTCATAAAATCGCAGCGAGTCATTCTTTCGATGGCCAGCATTCCTATGAAAACATTACACACATCACACTATTTTACGGAATATATATTGTTTAATTGTACACCATTGTTATATATGTCGAGGTTTTTTTTTTATATACGGGTTTTTATATGTCTATGGTATTGCTTACATATTTGTTTTTGTTGGTATTTGAGTGTATATATATATATATATATGTGTGTGTGTGTGTGTGTGTGTGTGTGTGTGTGTGTGTTTGTATATGTGTATATGTATATATGTATCTGTGTACGTGTACATATATGTGTATACATGTAGATGCGGAAACGGGTATGTATGTACGTATTTTAGTGTGTGTGTGTGTGAGTCGTATGTGTACACACACACACACACACACACACACACACACACACACACACATATATATATATATATATATATATGTGTGTGATTTTATACAGTACTAAAGTTATACGGTATTATAACTGTACCGTTGACCGTAAAATTTACCTATTTTATTGTATTATTATTATTATTATTATTATTATTATTATTATTATTATTATTATTATATTGTTAACCGAAATATTTGTATAATCTTTATAATATAATGGTGTGGTGGTAATTGTGATTAAAGCGGATTGATTAACTAGTATATCGTAATTGTTTAATTTTCTTAGGTTTTTTAAAATTCCAATTTACAATCCTCTCTCTCTCTCTCTCTCTCTCTCTCTCTCTCTCTCTCTCTCTCTCTCTCTCTCTCTCTCTCAAACCTAACCCACTCTCTTTATGTTTCAAATCTACAGGTCAGCAGTCTAACTGACAGGCTGCATGTATCTTTGGATTTTTGTTGACATCCGCTCCTACGCGTGTTCTTTGATTATATGTTTCGTATATATATTCTTATGTATGAAGATGTGGGTGTGTTCGCCGAACTGATGTAATGATGTATTTTTTCTTAAATTTTCTCCTTTAAGGGAGCGACCTTTATTTTTATTCCTTTTATTTTTATGTCTTTGTGAATTTTATTCGTGTAAAACCCTTTGTACAATAAAGACGGAAGTGATAATCATAAAGGAAAAATGTAACTATTTTATGAGTTTGTCATCTTTTTTTAGTTTCGGTCAAGCATGGTTAATTTTTAAAAGATGAATTATTTTTGCAAGAGGGACTAATTTTAAATTAACTATAACAGATACTTTTGAAGATTTTATACATATTAAATGAATTTAATTGGGTAAACATAATAACGGATAATAGAATCAACTGACTATATTTCTCAAATGAGGTATTATAATAATTTACACTATTTATATTGGTCAGATTGTTGACTTTATATTTTTTGCTATATTCACGATGTTTCAGCTGTTTTACTTTTCGGCCTTTAGTTATTAGTAAACTTCCAACGATAACCACTTAAACAGGGCCGGGGCAAATAACAACTGATACATCGAGAATATGACAATAAAGATAAGGACAACAGTCTAAACAATGTAAATAGAGTAAATAAAGACAATGGAAAGATTGACACTGTAACTTGAAGATATTTTACTTTCTAAGACCACCGGATCACAAACTAACCTAAAATGCGTCATTTCATGCTTCATTTCAACCTAATACATATGACCAGACACATGCATACATATGACTAGACATATAAATACATATGACCAGACATATAAGATCATATGACCAGACACAGGAATGCATATGACCAGACATATAAGTACATATGACCAGACACAGGAATACATATGACTAGACATATAAATACATATGACCAGACATATAAGTACATATGACCAGACACAGGAATACATATGACTAGACATATAAATACATATGACCAGACATATAAGTACATATGACCAGACACTGGAATACATATGACCAGACATATAAATACATATGACCAGACATATAAGTACATATGACCAGACACAGGAATACATATGACCAGGCATATAAATACATATGACCAGACATATAAGTACATATGACCAGACACAGGAATACATATGACCAGACATATAAATACATATGACCAGACATATAAGTACATATAACCAGACACAGGAATACATAGGACCAGACATATAAATACATATGACCAGACATGAAATCCAATGTGATGTCTCTCATTCTCATTTGAGGTCGTGTGCAATAAAAGCTGCGAAAATCCCGTTGCAAGCTCACAAGAAAATGATAGGTGAAAATAAACGCCACTTCGATAAAGAAGGGTTTGAAATTTGTGTCCAATATATGAAGTTGTTTCAATAAAGGAATATCTCGCACGGCCTAGGTGGCTATGTAGGTGGCTCGTTAGAAACATCTGATATATATTCGATCGGCATTGCCCCTCAACTCTTCCACTTACCAACTCCCAGCCGTTAACATCGTTTTTGGCAAGCATCAAAACTTCTCTGACGATAAGTTTGTGTTCATTATTTTATAGACTATGCCCAGGGGTTCGACAAAGTAGGCCACAAAGATTTGATAACAATGCTCAGCAACCTCGATATAGTTGGGAAAGACATCAAGAACTTCTACTGAGAGCAAACCGCCTGCATACAAACAGGAAACGAATTAAGCACATATACAAATATAGAACGGGGTGTAAGACAAGAATGTGTCTTTTCACCGGATCTATTCAACCTGTACAACGATAATATTTTGAAGACCCTAAAAGATGCGTCAGGAATTCGTCATCGGCAGTGACAATCTGAACAACGTAAGGTACGCAGATGATACAGTGCTGATAGCTTACACGGAAAGAAAACTACAAAACATCTCGAAAAAAAGGACTACAAATAAACAATAAGAAAACCGAATGCATAGTAATCAGCAAACCGAGAGGCCGGAATTGCCAATTACAGATTGGGGATACTAAAATCAAGCAGTTCTTGGGATATATTCTACCGGAAGACGGAAAGTGCGACACTAAGATCTGAAGGTGAATTGGCTTGGTGAAGAACGAATTCCAGAAGCTGAGCAAAATATTAAAAGACAGGAAAATTTTACTAAAAAAAAAGAGTACTGGATTGGTATGTGTCTTTTCTTCAGTATGGCAGTGAATGCTGGACAATATCATGAAAGATAAAGGAAAAACTTGAAGCGACTGAAATGTGGTTCTACAGAGGGATGTAACAGATATCAGGGATCAATCATGTGAGCAATGATGTGTTGGCAAGTATGGAGACCAAAAGGAAATTATTGCTAAGCATCAGGAAGAGACAGATGAAGTTCCTGTGACATGTGATGAGGACGAAGGCTTGGAGAATCTGATACTCGCAGGTCAGATAGAGGGAAAGAGTGACAGGGGAAAGCAA
>JBBBDQ010000472.1:172500-370000 GCA_037127315.1 Ascarosepion bandense | reverse complement strand
TTGTTGATTTAATTGTGTGTTCTTTAGTTTTTACTACTCGGACTAACCACGCATTTGTTTGTATCGTATTTTCCACGACACGACATATATTATTACAATATTTACATCGTTCGTATTTTTATTTTCATCTTTGTTATATTCACGACGTTTCTGTCTTATTCGTGCCGGCGTCCTTCTGGGGAGTTACGATGAACATTTAAACTGAAAATTTTATATAGTCCACGGAGTTCCGTGACTTGAAAATTACCCTACTGCCAGATCATTACTCACTAGTGGAATAAAAAAAATCATTCGAGCAGATTTATGTATTTATGCTATAGCATCGTGTCTTCCCAGTTCGTTCTCCAATGCCTGCTTTGTCTTTCCATGTGTTTTTTCGAGATCTTTTTCTATGTGCCGTGTCTCTTCAGAACATAGGCGATCATGGACCTTCCCATCTCTCTATTCCTTGTAGATTTTAACACCACTTCTCATATTATCTGGCTCAATCCCCGCTCCGTGAGCATCAGATTCTCGAAGCTCTCCTTCCTCACTACATGTCCCAGAAACTTCAGCTGCATTTCTCTGATGTTAAATATCAGTTTCCTTTTCGTGTTTTTAATCTGCAAACATCGTCGTTGCTTACATGTTCTGTTAGTCAGTTTTATAGTTATCATGTTTTTCGTACTGTCGTTTACGTCTAAAAAAAGCAATTTATCTTCATTCAGCAATTCATCTTTGCTTGAGCCGTTTGGGAAAGATACTGATAACCATTGGTCGAAAATAAATGTTCCAGTTCCATGTTTGCGACAGGTCGAGTTATTTTCAAATTAACCTCCGCTGAATGATATTGCGAAAAAGTAACGTCGTGTCACCAAACTCAAGATTTAATTTAAATGGATAGCAAATTAGAAATTGTTAAGGATCCTAAGAGGGCCTACACAGTTCAGAGTTACAAAGGTTAGGCAGTTAAGAGACATGATCGCCGACGTTTTGAAGGACTACGGTGCGTAAAGAAAGAAGAATGCCAGTAATTCTAAGGAGATTTCTAACGTTAATGTGGTTTGGTTTCTTTTAATACCCAGCGTTCTGTATTGTTTGCCTGACAGTAAGAAGATGAGGTAGAAGAAATATACTTCATAAATCGTTAGGTTGTTTCGAAAATAATGTTCCAATTTTTAGTAAACCTTTAATAGTGTTTTAATAGAGTATTACAATAGTTGCAAAAGCGTAATTACGCTTTGAACGGCTGACTACCGATTTGACTCCGGAGTGAAGTGGGTGGGCGTGTTTTATCTATTATCACATATTTATGCAAAGCATCTTTTTTGTTGCGTTGAAACAGTTGCAAACAACGCTGTGAATTGTCGATGCCTTGTTGTTTTTGATTGTGAGCAAACGCGGCAATCACTTTGAATACAGCTTTCTCATTGTCAAACATTCATGCAAAATGATGAATACACTGCCTTCTGATACGTTCCACACATCTCCGATCCCACGCAACTTCAATTTACGATCAGCCAAAACGTATTTATGGATGTATTTGATGTTTTCCGGGACAACTGACGAATTTTGGCGACCTTAACGTTTGTGCCTATACGACCTCGTTTCAGTCAGTTAAGTGCCATACGTGATACACGCTTGGGCGATCATGTCTCGAAAGAGACATGACTGACTGGGCAGAAGATTATCCCGCAGTAGGTTGCCATTGCTTTCTGCGGTAGACTGGTTGCCGACCAAGGCTATAGAACCCAATCTGTCCTGTTATTTAACCCATAATGGGAAGGAATAGACGGATTAATACCTTCCCCAAGGGTATTTGTGCGTGAGTGAATGCAATGAATTCGGCTGGAATTCGAACTCGGCTCCCTGATTTCTAGTTCCGAGCCGATATCCACTGGACCACAACGCACATCCCAAGTCAGTATACCATACCTTAAACGTTGTTTCTGACCGAGCAGAGTCCGAATAACACTTATCATGCCACTGCTATGCTTGAACAGTATTTTTCATATCAGAAAGCAATGCTTTATAAACACGCGAAATTTAGATTTTTCTTTTGTTTTAAAATATTTGCAACAGTAGCTTTACTTACATAACTGTAATTTGAAAACTAAAAATCCTTTGGGCACAAATTTTGTCACGTGTTATTTGAAGATTAGTACTTCATCTGAACTATATAGATGTTTTGTTAGTGGCGCCATATATATGTCAGACCCGAGATTTATTGATTGATGTGTTATTTTATAAATCGTTAAGTTGTTTGGAAAATAATGTCCGAGCTTTTAATAAACCGCTAACAGTATTTTAATAGAGTATTACAATAGTTTCAAAAACATATTGCACGTTCCCAATTATTAAATAAACGTTTTCTATATAAAACGCTTTCAGAATTTAATTTAAAATATTATATATCTCTCATATTGAATATGAAAATTGTAGAGATGCGTGTGTCTTTATTTGTACGTTGTCACGTTTTGTAATAAAGCTTCTCAAACTGCAGCCAACTTTAACAGAAATTGGAGCTAAGAATCGACGAATGGCAGGACCGTATACTACCGCCTTTTGAAGTTCCGCAGAAATAAAGTAGTTGAGGGTGCACATCTGCAATTGATAATCAGCATCTGAATATTCTAGTCAAACAAAACCCGCGTCTAATATATCATATAATGGGTTCTAATATTTTCAACAAAGTTTCATGTTCAGAAACTAGTCATGGTTAAAAACTAAATAAATGACTTCGCTGATTTAAAGGGTGTTCGATACTGCATCTGTGAAATACGAATTAATTCCTTTTTTTTATAAAATAATGATTTCTGATGAGAAATAGATGGTTTATATCAATCGGACACGATCAAAGCAATTCAGAGAGAAATGAAAGCCCTGTCTGGATTCGTCATTGGCGACCCCAATCATAACAATATCAGATACGCAAATGTTAAAGGTGCTGATAGCAAAAAATGGAAAGAAAACTACAAGACACCTTACAGGATTTAGCGAAGGAAAGAAAGAAGAAACGAAAACTGAATTCATGGCTATCAATAAAATAAGTCGCCCAAAATTTCAATTACAGTTCGGGGATACTAAAATCACCTAGGTAGAGAAATTTACCTGAGAAATATTGAAATAGAAATTGGAAAACTGCGGCATTGAAATCCAAAGACATATTAGCCTGGCCAAGGATGTATTTCAAAAACAGAGTAGAATTTTGAGATACAGGAAGATTTCGCTGGAAACAAAAAAAAAAAAAAAAAATACTGGATTGATATTACTTGACTGTCCTCCTATATGGCAGTGAATGCCGGACAGCTTCGTCAGAGATGAAGGAAAGACTCGAAGCAACAGAATCTACGGCAGGATTCTTTTCTAATCATTTAACCTCCAGCAAGGCAGAACTGCCACTGGTGCGCTGGGGGCTACATAAGAGGCGAGTGATGAGAAAGATGAACAAGTTACGGGAGGGGGTCAGAGAATGAGAAAGAAAAGGATGAGAATACATGTATGAATAAGGCTGTATGGTAGTGGAGTGGAAAGGAAGAACATGATACAAGGGTTGTCAGGGAAAGGATGTGAGTCAAAAATATAAGAGATGGCATTTGACATTACATTTAAATTCTTGAAGATTGTAGCTTTCAGAGAATGGGAGTGCGAGCAAAGGAGCTGAGAGAGTAGAAGTTGCGGTGCACTTTGTTTGGTTTCGCTGTGAAAAATGGGACCTAACTACTAGTCAAGTAGCTCGACTAAATTCACGCAGTAGGACACAAGGGAGCTAAGTTAATATGAGCACAAGCCGTACAAGCATTTATAGAAAAAATAGAGGGAATCCACATTACCTCGGTGAGAAAGTGACTGTAGTTGAACCACCAAGTCGGGATCAATTGAATTACAGGTTTTCGTCGGATGCCAAGAAAACGATAGACCGAAAATGTCAACAACAAGGAAGTTTTGGAAAGAATGGAAATGAAAATAGAAACTTATACATAACATCATGAAGAGACAACTGACGTTTCTGGAACATGGAATGAGGAAGGAGGACTTCGAGAATCTGATACTCACAGAGTGGAGAAATAGAAAGGACAGAAGAAATCAACGGGAGAAATAAACACATAAATAAATAAACAAATAGATGACAACGCAGGATTTTGAAGAAATTACAGGACAAGATATATTAAGAGCAACAAGAGGCACGAAGATGAGAAGGGCCATGATCGCCTACTTTCTGACAGGACATGGCGCATAAAAGTAGAAACGACCGGCTCAATTATTTAATCATGATTTAGCATAGATATCTAAAACCGAAAGTGCACCAAGACAAGATTATGATTAACGAGCAGTATAGCCCGGCGTTGCTCGGGTGTAATGAAAGCTTTAAAACTAATCCATGGTCTTGGAGATCAAACTCTTTGAATGTTGGCACGAAAGACTAAAAAGCAATAGTTGTTTCCAGTTAAAGCGAAACCGTAGACTGAAAGAAAAATGAATGGATGTATGTCAAATTTTGATTTCTTGGTATCGATATCAAATAAAGTTTTTCGTCGTAAACTGAATTTTGAAGGTTAAATAAGTCCTCTGATTAAATGGTATCATGGCTGAGACTAAGAACTACAATTATACTTACTTAAAGCCAAATCCAAAGCAAAAACTAAAATAAAAGGGCTGAAAAAAATACAGAAATACAGGCAGATAAACAGACACACACACAAACATCTTTCCTTTTATATATATATATATATATATATATATATATATATATATTATCGTTTTTCTGCACTATTGTAAGAGCTGCAACCTTGAAACTTCTGAATATCGTTTCTTATGTCTTTGTCTATGAGTGTATCAAATTTGATTAAAATCGGACCACTCCTTCTATGACCCGATTTTTTCGATTTTCGATTTTCGATATTTATCGGAGGTACCTCGATACAAAACCTAGCTAAGTACACCTGCAGACGCTTATAGTACAACTGTGTAAATTTTCTAGAAAATCGGTTCAGCCGTTTTGGAGTCTGTAGGTAACGAACACATACACACACAGACACATACACACACACACAAAGTTCCATTTATAAATAAGTTTATATTTCATGGCTTCTGCTCAGATCCCCGATACATGAATTTACTCGAGCCACTAGATTAGCAACTAGGTTCCACCTGATTATTGTGAAACCTATAAATTGTAAAAGCAAATTCTACACAATCAGCATCTTCTCTCGCACTTTCCGCCTGTGGAATTCCCTTCTGTTTACTTGCTTTCCTGACAGTTACAATATTCAAGAATACAAATATAAAGTCAATAGTCATCTCTTATCTCATTAACTTGCATCCTTTCTCTCTCAGCAAAATTCTCATCCTTCTCATACTCTCTTCCTGACACCCCCTGCAACCTGTCCCTCTTTCTCATAATTTACCTCATATGTAACCCCCTGCTCAACAGTGTCAGTAAAATGCCTTGCATGGAGCGACATGATAATAAAAAAAAGACTCTTGTTTATTGACTTGCAATTGGCGTTATGCATTACAACTATCAGAAATATGCGTGAAAGGCAGATTTAGTTATACAACTGATATGTGGTAAAATTCTATTAGATGACAATGTTCAACCGCATGGCTTTCTTTAAATTTTTTATCATATCACACCAGGCAAGGCGGGCAAACAACTACTAGGCAGAGGGTGACATTGAGAGAAAATACTGGACATTAGAGGTATTCAGTCAGTCAGTTAAGCTCCATACTTGGCCGATCATGTCTCAAGATGAGATGACTGACTGGGCAGAAAATGATCCCGCCGTAGGTTGCCATTGCTTTCTGCGATAGACTGGTTACCAGCCAAGCACCCAGTCTGTCTTGTTTTTTAACCCATAACTAGAGGGAAGAGACGGTTTAATACCTTTCCCAAGGGTATTTTCGCGTAAGTGAATACAAGGAATTCAACTGGCATTCACTTATTAAAGAACAGATAAAAATGAGCGGGGTTCATCAAGATGACAATTGATGATCCATTTAATCTTTTTGAGATTGTAGCAGGTAAGCGGAAGGGTGTTTCACGAGTGTGAATTACGAGGAAAGAATCATTTAGCTCTTTCAGCGGTGAAAGTGTGAAACCCATACGCCAGTCTTAAATTCGCATAGGCGGAACACCAGAGAAAAAAGCTCAACTCAGCAGTTGCCATGTACGCCTACTTTCTGAAAGGAAACAAATGGATGACAAAGCAGGATTTAGAAAAAATTACAGGACAAGATATATTAAGAGCAACACGAGGCATGAAAATGGGGAGGGCCATGTACGCCTACTTTCTGAAAGGAAACAAATGGATGACAAAACAGGATTTAGAAAAAATTACAGGACAAGATATATTAAGAGCAACACGAGGCATGAAAATGGGAAGGGCCATGTACGCCTACTTTCTGAAAGGAAACAAATGGATGACAAAGCAGGATTTAGAAAAAATTACAGGACAAGATATATTAAGAGCAACACGAGGCATGAAAATGGGGAGGGCCATGATCGCCTACTTTCTGAAAGGAAACAAATGGATGACAAAGCAGGATTTAGAAAAAATTACAGGACAAGATATATTAAGAGCAACACGAGGCATGAAAATGGGGAGGGCCATGATCGCCTACTTTCTGAAAGGAAACAAATGGATGACTAAGCAGGATTTAGAAAAAATTACAGGACAAGATATATTAAGAGCAACACGAGGCATGAAAATGGGGAGGGCCATGATCGCCTACTTTATGAAAGGAAACAAATGGATGACAAAGCAGGATTTAGAAAAAATTACCGGACAAGATATATTAAGAGCAACACGAGGCATGAAAATGGGGAGGGCCATGTACGCCTACTTTCTGAAAGGAAACAAATGGATGACAAAGCAGGATTTAGAAAAAATTACAGGACAAGATATATTAAGAGCAACACGAGGCATGAAAATGGGGAGGGCCATGTACGCCTACTTTCTGAAAGGAAACAAATGGATGACAAAGCAGGATTTAGAAAAAATTACAGGACAAGATATATTAAGAGCAACACGAGGCATGAAAATGGGGAGGGCCATGTACGCCTACTTTCTGAAAGGAAACAAATGGATGACAAAGCAGGATTTAGAAAAAATTACAGGACAAGATATATTAAGAGCAACACGAGGCATGAAAATGGGGAGGGCCATGATCGCCTACTTTCTGAAAGGAAACAAATGGATGACAAAGCAGGATTTAGAAAAAATTACAGGACAAGATATATTAAGAGCAACACGAGGCATGAAAATGGGGAGGGCCATGATCGCCTACTTTCTGAAAGGAAACAAATGGATGACAAAGCAGGATTTAGAAAAAATTACAGGACAAGATATATTAAGAGCAACACTAGACATGAAAATGTGGAGGGCCATGATCGCCTACTTTCTGAAAGGAAACAAATGGATGACAAAGCAGGATTTAGAAAAGATTACAGGACAAGATATATTAAGAGCAACACGAGGCATGAAAATGGGGAGGGCCATGATCGCCTACTTTATGAAAGGAAACAAATGGATGACAAAGCAGGATTTAGAAAAGATTACAGGACAAGATATATTAAGAGCAACACGAGGCATGAAAATGGGGAGGGCCATGATCGCCAACTTTCTAAAAGGAAACAAATGGATGACAAAGCAGGATTTAGAAAAAATTACAGGACAAGATATATTAAGAGCAACACGAGGCATGAAAATGGGGAGGGCCATGATCGCCTACTTTCTGAAAGGAAACAAATGGTTGACAAAGCAGGATTTAGAAAAGATTACAGGACAAGATATATTAAGAGCAACACGAGGCATGAAAATGGGGAGGGCCATGATCGCCTACTTTCTGAAAGGAAACAAATGGATGACAAAGCAGGATTTAGAAAAAATTACAGGACAAGATATATTAAGAGCAACACGAGGCATGAAAATGGGGAGGGCCATGTACGCCTACTTTCTGAAAGGAAACAAATAGATGACAAAGCAGGATTTAGAAAAAATTACAGGACAAGATATATTAAGAGCAACACGAGGCATGAAAATGGGGAGGTCCATGATCGCCTACTTTCTGAAAGGAAACAAATGGATGACAAAGCAGGATTTAGAAAAAATTACTGGACAAGATATATTAAGAGCAACACGAGGCATGAAAATGGGGAAGGCCATGATCGCCTACTTTCTGAAAGGAAACAAATGGATGACAAAGCAGGATTTAGAAAAAATTACAGGACAAGATATATTAAGAGAAACACGAGGCATGAAAATGGGGAGGGCCATGATCGCCTACTTTCTGAAAGGAAACAAATGGATGACAAAGCAGGATTTAGAAAAAATTACAGGACAAGATATATTAAGAGCAACACGAGGCATGAAAATGGGGAGGGCCATGTACGCCTACTTTCTGAAAGGAAACAAATGGATGACAAAGCAGGATTTAGAAAAAAATTACAGGACAAGATATATTAAGAGCAACACGAGGCATGAAAATATGGAGGGCCATGATCGCCTACTTTCTGAAAGGAAACAAATGGATGACAAAGCAGGATTTAGAAAAAATTACAGGACAAGATATATTAAGAGCAACACGAGGAATGAAAATGTGGAGGGCCATGATCGCCTACTTCTGAAAGGAAACAAATGGATGACAAAGCAGGATTTGGAAAAAATTACAGGACAAGATATATTAAGAGCAACACGAGGTATGAAAATGGGGAGGGCCATGATCGCCTACTTCTGAAAGGAAACAAATGGATGACAAAGCAGGATTTAGAAAAAATTACAGGACAAGATATATTAAGAGCAACACGAGGCATGAAAATGGGGAGGGATTATGATCGCCTACTTTCTGAAAGGTAACAAATGGATGACAAAGCAGGATTTAGAAAAAAATTACTGACAAAAGATATATTAAGAGAAACACGAGGCATGAAAATGGGGACGGCCATGATCGCCTACTTTATGAAAGGAAACAAATGGATGACAAAGCAGGATTTAGAAAAAATTTCAAGCAGGACAAGATATATTAAGAGCAACACGAGGCATGAAAATGGGGAGGGCCATGTACGCCTACTTTCTGAAAGGAAACAAATGGATGACAAAGCAGGATTTAGAAAAAAATTACAGGACAAGATATATTAAGAGCAACACGAGGCATGAAAATGGGGAGGGCCATGTACGCCTACTTTCTGAAAGTAAATTCAAAAATGGATGACAAAGCAGGATTTAGAAAAATTACAGGACAAGATATATTAAGAGCAACACGAGGCATGAAAATGGGGAGGGCCATGTGTACTACTTCTCTCTGAAAGGAAACAAATGGATGACAAAGCAGGATTTAGAAAAAATTACAGGACAAGATATATTAAGAGCAACACGAGGTATGAAAATGGGGAGGGCCATGATCGCCTACTTTCTGAAAGGAAACAATGGATGACAAAGCAGGATTTAGAAAAAAAAATACAGGACAAGATATATTAAGAGCAACACAAGGCATGGGCAATGGGGAGGGCCATGATCGCCTACTTTCTGAAAGGAAACAAATGGATGACAAAGCAGGATTTAGAAAAGATTACAGGACAAGATATATTAAGAGCAACACGAGGCATGAAAAATGGGAGGGCCATGATCGGGCCATTTCTGAAAGGAAACAAATGGATGACAAAGCAGGATTTAGAAAAAATTACAGGACAAGGTATATTAAGAGCAACACGAGGCATGAAAATGGGGAGGGCTACGTACGCCTACTTTCTGAAAGTAAACAAATGGATGACAAAGCAGGATTTAGAAAAAATTACAGGACAAGATATATTAAGAGCAACACGAGGCATGAAAATGGGGAGGGCCATGTACGCCTACTTTCTGAAAGGAAACAAATGGATGACAAAGCAGGGATTCTAGAAAAAATTACAGGACAAGATATATTAAGAGCAACACGAGGCATGAAAATGGGAGGGCCATGTACGCCTACTTTCTGAAAGGAAACAAATGATGACAAAGCAGGATTTAGAAAATCACAGGACAAGATACATTAAGAGCAACACAAGGCATGAAAATGGGGAGGAGGGCCATGATCGCCTACTTTCTGAAAGGAAACAATGGATGACAAAGCAGGATTTAGAAAAAAAATTACAGGACAAGATATATTAAGAGCAACACGAGGCATGAAATGTGGAGGGCCATGATCGCCTACTTTCTGAAAGGAAACAAATGGATGACAAAGCAGGATTTGGAAAAAATTACAGGACAAGATATATTAAGAGCAACACGAGGTATGAAAATGGGGAGGGCCATGATCGCCTACTTTCTGAAAGGAAACAAATGGATGACAAAGCAGGATTTAGAAAAATTACAGGACAAGATATATTAAAAGAGCAACACGAGGCATGAAAATGGGAGGCCACAGATCGCCTACTTTCTGAAAGGTAACAAATGGATGACAAAGCAGGATTTAGGAAAATTACTGGACAAGATATATTAAGAGAAACACGAGGCATGAAAATGGGGACGGCCATGATCGCCTACTTTATGAAAGGAAACAAATGGATGACAAAGCAGGATTTAGAAAAAATTACAGGACAAGATATATTAAGA
Source organism: Ascarosepion bandense (assembly GCA_037127315.1). Classification (NCBI taxonomy): domain Eukaryota; kingdom Metazoa; phylum Mollusca; class Cephalopoda; order Sepiida; family Sepiidae; genus Ascarosepion; species Ascarosepion bandense. Next base: position 359,429 of record JBBBDQ010000472.1, on the reverse strand, counting down.
GCAACACGAGGCATGAAAATGGGAGGGCCATGTACGCCTACTTTCTGAAAGGAAACAAATGGATGACAAAGCAGGATTTAGAAAAAATTACAGACAAAGATATATTAAGAGCAACACGAGGCATGAAAATGGGGAGGGCTGAGGTACGCCTACTTTCTGAAAGTAAACAAATGGATGACAAAGCAGGATTTAGAAAATTACAGGACAAGATATATTAAGAGCAACACGAGGCATGAAAATGGGGAGGGCCATGTACGCCTACTTTCTGAAAGGAAACAAATGGATGACAAAGCAGGATTTAGAAAAAAATTACAGGACAAGATATATTAAGAGCAACACGAGGCATGAAAATGGGGAGGGCCATGATCGCCTACTTTCTGAAAGGAAACAAATGGATGACAAAGCAGGATTTAGAAAAAATACAGGACAAGATATATTAAGAGCAACACAAGGCATGAAAATGGGAGGGCCATGATCGCCTACTTTCTGAAAGGAAACAAATGGATGACAAAGCAGGATTTAGAAAAGATTACAGGACAAGATATATTAAGAGCAACACGAGGCATGAAAATGGGGAGGGCCATGATCGCCTACTTTCTGAAAGGAAACCAATGGATGACAAAGCAGGATTTAGAAAAAAAATTACAGGACAAGATATATTAAGAGCAACACGAGGCATGAAAAATGGGGAGGGCCATGATCGCCTACTTTCTGAAAGGAAACAAATGGATGACAAAGCAGGATTTAGAAAAAATTACAGGACAAGATATATTAAGAGCAACACGAGGCATGAAAATGGGGAGGGCTATGTACGTCTACTTTCTGAAAGTAAACAAATGGATGACAAAGCAGGATTTAGAAAAAATTACAGGACAAGATATATTAAGAGCAACACGAGGCATGAAAATGGGGAGGGCCATGTACGCCTACTTTCTGAAAGTAAACAAATGGATGACAAAGCAGGATTTAGAAAAAATTACAGGACAAGATATATTAAGAGCAACACGAGGCATGAAAATGGGGAGGGCCATGTACGCCTACTTTCTGAAAGGAAACACATGGATGACAAAGCAGGATTTAGAAAAAATTACAGGACAAGATATATTAAGAGCAACACGAGGCATGAAAATGGGGAGGGCCATGTACGCCTACTTTCTGAAAGGAAACAAATGGATGACAAAGCAGGATTTAGAAAAAATTACAGGACAAGATATATTAAGAGCAACACGAGGCATGAAAATGGGGAGGGCCATGTACGCCTACTTTCTGAAAGGAAACAAATGGATGACAAAGCAGGATTTAGAAAAAATTACAGGACAAGATATATTAAGAGCAACACGAGGCATGAAAATGGGGAGGGCCATGATCGCCTACTTTCTGAAAGGAAACAAATGGATGACAAAGCAGGATTTAGAAAAAATTACAGGACAAGATATATTAAGAGCAACACAAGGCATGAAAATGGGGAGGGCCATGATCGCCTACTTTCTGAAAGGAAACAAATGGATGACAAAGCAGGATTTAGAAAAGATTACAGGACAAGATATATTAAGAGCAACACGAGGCATGAAAATGGGTAGGGCCATGATCGCCTACTTTCTGAAAGGAAACAAATGGATGACAAAGCAGGATTTAGAAAAAATTACAGGACAAGATATATTAAGAGCAACACGAGGCATGAAAATGGGGAGGGCCATGATCGCCTACTTTCTGAAAGGAAACAAATGGATGACAAAGCAGGATTTAGAAAAAATTACAGGACAAGATATATTAAGAGCAACACGAGGCATGAAAATGGGTAGGGCCTTGATCGCCTACTTTCTGAAAGGAAACAAATGGATGACAAAGCAGGATTTAGAAAAAATTACAGGACAAGATATATTAAGAGCAACACGAGGCATGAAAATGGGGAGGGCCATGTACGCCTACTTTCTGAAAGGAAACAAATGGATGACAACGCAGGATTTAGAAAAAATTACAGGACAATATATATTAAGAGCAACACGAGGCATGAAAATGAGGAGGGCTATGATCGCCTACTTTCTGAAAGGAAACAAATGGATGACAAAGCAGGATTTAGAAAAAATTACAGGACAAGATATATTAAGAGCAACACGAGGCATGAAAATGGGGAGGGCCATGTACGCCTACTTTCTGAAAGGAAACAAATGGATGACAACGCAGGATTTAGAAAAAATTACAGGACAATATATATTAAGAGCAACACGAGGCATGAAAATGAGGAGGGCTATGATCGCCTACTTTCTGAAAGGACACGGCGCATTAAAGTCGAAACTGTCGGCTCAATTGTTTAATTCATGAAGCAGCATAGATATCTAAAACCGAAAGTGCACCAAGACAAGATTATGATTAATTTCATGGCTTCTGCTCAGATGAACTTATTTCACTGGTATCCGCGATACATGAATTTGCTCGAGCCACTAGATTAGCAACTAGGTCCCACCTGATTATTGTGATACCAATAAAATGTAAAGGCAAATTCTACTCCATCAGCATCTTCCCTCGTAATTTCCGCCTGTGGAATTCCCTTCCGTTTAATTGTTTTCCCGACAGCTACAATATTCAAGAATACAAATATAATATAAATAGTCATCTTTTATCTCATTAAAGGCAGAGGAAATAAACGTTTAGTAAGTAAATGACCTCGAGATGCCAAGGCAGGACTGATTAAATTGCAGGTCCGTCTTTGAAATTTCATCGAGGATTTTAAGATGTATAGCAAAAGAACACTACCAGATATCGTAACAGTATTCAATGCACAGATGAATAATAGATGTGAATGTGAAAGAGCGTTTCTGACAGGAAAAGCTTACCAGCTCGTCATAGCGAGCAGAACTTCCTAATGCAGCTATGGATTCGATTAATTCTTTTACATAAGATCAGTTGAAATAGTGGTGAGGCAATGTAGGATCAACGTGAAACTCTCCGGGATACTAACATCTGCCATCCTGATGGCGGGCTGTGATATTATAAAGACGTCACTGCAGAAACTCGTTCGACTTGGGTTATGAGAAAATATCGCATCTACTAAATTACTCAGGTATCTCGGGCACAGAGTAGCATATTTGATAGGAGAATATGATATATGCATTTCTATATGTTATAACAATGTTACGCAAATGAATGAAGACGTGGGACGAAATCTGTTTGACCAGTTTTGAATTTTATCGGACTAAAGTAATATTTTCCTTGGCAGTATTATATATATATATATATATATATATATATATATATATATGTATGTATGTATGTATAAAGAGAAGAAGAGAGAGAGAAAAACAGATTTATTATTATTATCATAATAACACCATATTGCAACCCAAACGTTTTTAAGATTCGGGGTTCATTACAACAAAATCATTAGGCAGTGAAATGCGGTAAATATTAAAATATATATATATGAGCAAATACATTTAACATGTTTCACTGCCTGATGATGACATATTGATCGCCGAAACATGAAAGCTATTGGGTTGCAGTATGTTAAAATAATAATAATAACAACAACAACAACAGCTATATACCTATGCCCTACTTCCATAATGGGCGCTTTTTAAAAGTAAATATCAAACTGTGGAATATATATTCACCAATTAAAATCACTTATATATATATATATATATATATATATATATATATATATATATATATCAATTCAACCCCAAGGATGGTGATAATACCACAAAAATTATAAAAGACTACTGGGCGTGAAGAGAATGAAAAGTCTTTAAAAGTAACCGCAAAACCAATTCTAAATAGGTAACACTGGATTAACCTCAAACCACGTTTTCAAAAACCTGCTTGGATTGCAAATTGAACAATAAATGAACCTAAAATAAAATAAATATTTAATAAATTTTCAGTGTCCAAGCAGAGACGTTAGAAGTATACAATTGAAGTAGAGTTTAATGAGAACCGAAACACAATCTTAAACATAAAACTAAGCTGCACCTGGCAGCATGGCCACTGACTGGGTGGTTGTAAGAAGCATGAAACCACATCTTAATTTTTGCTGTTCCCTGGTTCACCCTGACCCAGAGTGGTAGCACCTGCTAGGATCCCAGCTTTGGGAAATTAGTTAACCCCTAAAGTGGGGTTAAAACACTATGAAAGTATAAAAATAGACTTTTATAGTAATATTTTCATAAAAATAGATTTTTATAGAAAAATATACACTTCTGAAGAAAAAATATCACTAACAATAGAAAGAAAAAAATTATTACACTAATATATTTTTTAAGAAAAAATAATTATTGTCATAATACATTTTTGAAGGAAAAAAATATTACCAGCAATACATTTTTTAATAAAAAACGAGAAGACATTTTCAGTTTTCTGAAATAAACATAAATTAAAAATTTTCATCAAAATCTAACTAAATCGACCTTCTCCCTATAACCGAACATTAAAAAGATAAATTAAAACTCTACCTTCTTAGCATTAAATATCCTACGTAGGTTGATATGATGTTAAACAAACTACACAGAAAACAATGGCTAACCCTATACTTCAGTTAAAAAGAATGGAGACAATTATCTCGCCACATAAATTCACTAAAATATCTTGAATGCACCACTTCCTCTTCCATATTTTGATAATTTTACATTTTCATTATAAATGTTTGAAAAGCAATATTTATTCGAAATTTATTTCTTTAGAAAATGTAGAATAACAAATCTACTCAAAGAAAAATAATAAATATTGCATTATACTTTATTCATGTATTTTTATATTCTTGTAAATAAACATTGCTGAGGGAGTCAAAAGTGTATACAATAATAGCAGTGTCAAAGGAATAACCATCGTTTTGACACAGTTTTTATTTATTTATTTCTTTTTAAAACGGAAAAATAATAGATCTTTATAAAAGATAAATAATAAATATCGCATTATACTTTATTCACATATTTTATAATCTCGTAAATACACATTGCTGAGGGAGTCAAAAGTGAATACAGTAATAGCAATGTCAAAATAATAACCATTTACTCAAGCTCACTAGTTAGATTATGCATTTAATCTATTTTTAGTTGAGTGAGGAACTCTTTGAAACACCCTCGTAAAAGTTTTAAAATAATGATAAGCATGAAAGGAAAAAAGTTACTTTTGATTTCTATTGGCATGACCATATTTATTTATTTGTAGAAAGGAAGTGAAAAACTTAAAGGAATTGAAGGAAATATCATTCATAATGAAAAAAATTGCTTGATTCAAATCAGTCATCCTGACAATTTTATGAAGCAGCAAAAATAAATGAAAAAAAAAAAGCTACAAAAATTCAAGTACTTCCTTACACATTTTATATGAAAATTTTGACAATACTTAAACTTTGGACTTAAAAAAAATGTTTTTTCTCTTGACACCACTATTACTGTAAACTCCTTTCACTGCCTTAGCAATGTTTATTATTTTTAAAAAGCAATGATTAAAGTTTTAATAAAACACAAACAAATGGATTTATACATTTTCTTTATTCTTAAGAATTGACAACAAAGCTATTAAATATACTATTTATTAGATTGAAAAAAATTCTTTTATAGTTATAGTTATTATAAAATGGTAATTAATAGATACTGCATTGGAGTTGATTTATATATTTTGATAATTTTGTAAGTTTTCATAAAATTTGGAATAAAAGATTTCTTTTAAAATTTATTTCTTTTTAAAATGGAAAATAATACATCTTTACAAAAGATAAATAATAAATATCACAATATACTTGGTTCACATATTTTTATAACCTCGTAAATAAACATTGTTGAGGGAGTCAAAAGTGAATACAGTAATAGTAATGTCAAGAATAAGTGTCCTCTTGAAACATTGTTTTTTTGTAGGTTAAATATTGTCAAAACTTTTATACAAATAAAAAATTTGCAGTAGCTGTTCTGCTATTCTAAACATACGTGAAATTCATTTTTTTTTATATATTGTTCTTTAATAATTTTTTAAATTCCCCCACACAAGTTCGTTTTGCTGCCACCGTTGCCCAGGGGGTTACATAAGGGGAAAAGTGTTGAGAAAAAGGGACAAGTTAGAGGGAGTGTCAAGAAGAGGGTAATAAAAAGATCAGAATACTGGTGTCATGAGGGTGGATTGGATGGAGAAAAGAGCTTGAGAGAAAGGATGCTAGTTAGTGAGATAGGAGATGACTATTGACCTTACATTTAAATTGTTGGAGATTGTAGCTGTCTGGGAAGCAAGTATACGGAAGGGAATTTCACAGGCGGGAAGTGTTTGAGTAGAGATTGCGGTGACATTTTATCGGTTTCACTGTAAAAGTGTGGGGCTTAGTTGTTAATCTAGTAGCTTGAGTAAATTCATATATAAGCGTCACCAGTGAGCTAAGTTCATTGGAGCAGAAACCGTGAAAGTATTTTTAAAAAAGACACAGGGAAGCAACATCCCGCTGGTGAGAGAGCGACTGCAGCCGAGCTGCCAAATCGGAATGGATCACATTACAGATCCTCCGTTGGATTTTATCAATAAACCCTAGGTGAATAGCACAGGCACTCGACCAGATGTAGCAGCAGTATTCAATATATGGGTGGATAGTAGATTTATATATTTTACTTGATAAAAGTAATATTCAAATAATAAACAAGGTGGTCCACAAGTGGGTGATCATTAGGTGATCATTTATGTAAATTTCATAACGTATAAAGAGATTGAAATAAATCCAAAAATCTATGTGTATGTTCATACAGACTATTAGTTCTTTATTAGACGTAGTTTAATTAGTAGACATTTAAGCAATTATTGAAGAACATTGGAGCAATCATGAGATCTATCAAGTAATGAATAATGCGCCACATTTTAATCATCAGCCTAAGGGCTAACTTTTATTTGTGCTTGAATGGATAATTTCGTAATTTTAATTAATTATTCGTTTCTGGCTATGGCTACGTTTAATGAATACTTGTCTGCAATTAAAATTTATTTTTTTTATAAAAAAGGAAATAATAAATCATTTATAAAAGGTAAATAATAAATCTGGCATTGTACATGAGACACATGTTTTTATATTCTTGTATGTAAATATTGCCGAGGGAGCCAAAATCGTATACAGTAATTGCAGTGTCCAAGGAATAATAGTCTTTTTGATACAGTATTTTTTCTGTGGGTGCGAATGTTGATATTAACATAAATAATCAGTATTCTTTTCTTTTTCTAAGAATATATTTATACGTCTTCATAATTTTCTTAATGTCTGGAATTCATCGTTTTCCCGTCCTCTACATACTAGGGCTGTTATGTAATTTCGGCATTGTTTCTTCACCACTGGGAAGAAAGTTCCTTGTTAGATTTTATTATAAATTTCGTAGTTAATTATTAGTAATAGATTAAGTGAAATAATGTAGTTTTCTTTTAATCATTTATTCCAAAGTATGGCAATAAATCCGCTAAAGCGTGAGAGATTGTGAAATACTATGGGAAAAAATACCAAAGAGAGAGGCCAATAAAAGAACGGAGTGAGGAGACAGAAGATGAGGATTGACATTGTCTTCATATTTTCGATGATTTTTTTTTTAATAAGCGTTTCACCCCGAGCAAGGCATGTCACTGCCACTACTGCGAAGGGGGCTACATAGAGTGGAGAAAGGATGATTAAATATAGGAAATGTCAGAGGGTGGGTGATAGGCGGGTAAGGATACCGAGAATGAGGGTTGAGCAGATGAGAGTGTTCTGAGAATAATTGGGAGTTAGTGTGATAGGAGGTGTCTATTGACCCTACATTTAAACACCTGGAGATTGTAGCTGTCGGGAAAGCAGACTTGTGGAAGGGAGTTCCACTGGCGGGAGCGCGAGAAAAGAAGCTGTTGGAGTAGAATTTACGGTTACATCTTATTTGTTTAACTGTAAAAGGGTGGGACCTAGTTGCTAATCTAGTATCTCGTGTAAATTCGTGCTTAGGCGGCACCAGTGATCTAAGCTCATCGGAGCAGAAGCCATGAATGTACTTGTAGAAGAGGCACAGGGAAGCCACATCACGCCGGTGAGAGAGTGGTTGCAGCCGGTCTGCCACGTCAGTATCAACCACGTTACAGATCCTCCTTTGTATTTTGTCAAGAAGCCCAAGGAGTGCAGCAGGGGCACCCGACCAGATATTGCATCAATATTCAATACACGGGCGGATGGTAGATTTGTATATGTGCAGAATAGATTCAGACGGAAAAACTTCCGGGCCCTGCACAGAGAACCGATTTTCATAGCAGCAGATTTGGCAATGGATTCGATATAGTGATGGTGAGAAGAAAATATCAACAAAGAACTTCCGGTTACAACTAGCACTTTCAACTATAAAACGATGTGAACTACAGACAAGTCAAGTACTGCGCTTTAAATTAAACAATTTGTAAATATTTCAACATAGTTTTAAAAAACAGAACCCATTTGTTGATTTTAAGCGTAATTCTAAGACATTTGCTTGCACTTTAGATTCTATCGAGTCCATAAAACCTCTGCTGTTAGATAATCAAATTCCTGTTCCAATGTATGGCACACGCCGACAACGGAAAACTGTCTCTCTTGATGACGACGATCAATTCTGTCCAGTATAGGCTTTCAGTTAAAACTTCACACTTGGGAATTATTAGAATTGACCTTTACGCTTCAAGCATAATCGGTAGATGTTTGAAATACCTTAACTTGAAATATTAATTTGAATTCCGTGTTTGCGTCCTATTTATCTATCAGGAAAATATGTCATACAAGATGATGAAAAATAGAATACCTACTACAATGATCTGGATATGCGTTGTGGTTCAAGAAATATCGGTTCGGAATGAGAAATCGGAGTGCCGAGTTCAAATTCCATTTGAATTCGTTGCACTCACTTATGCACATATACTTTTGCTAAAAGTATTAGTCCTAATTTCTTCTCCCTCCAGTTAATGGGTTGGAATAGAAGGACATATTGGACTCTATAGCCCTGGTTGGCAACTAGTCTACGACAAAAAACCTACTGCAGGAATATCTTCTGCCTAGTCAGCCAGGCATTGAAAGAGACCAAAGTATGTATCAGGCATGGCATGAGTGACTGATTACAACGATCAACAGGAAAGGCCGTGGATTGACAAGGATATACTTTCAAAATGCATTGTATAACAGGTAATTATTTATTTAATTTATTTGTTTGTGTGGTAGGGCTTTTTGGGGAGTATTATACATATAGATTTCTTGAAATGTAATAAAATAATAAATGCATAATTACACATCCAGCAGTCTATAAAGATTTGCTCGAAAAACATCCTGTGCTAAATCATTAGAAATATATTTTGTTCTCTATAAAAGTGCAAGGACAGATACTGAAAAAAATAACCTTTGGAGTTCGTTTGTTGTATTCTACCCTAGAAATTAATTGTGACTCTTTACACGGAAATGTTAATACTTTTTTTTTCGATTTTTGAAAAACGCATTGATATTAAGAAAAATGTTCCTATAATGAAAATGAGATTCACTTGTTCATCGAAACCTTGACAGAAAGATTTACGGAATCCTACTGGGAAAGGTATTAATCCGTCACTTCCTTCCAGTTCTGGGTTAAATAACAGGACAGATTGTGTTCTATAGCCTTGGCTGGCAACCAGTCTACCGCAGAAAGCAGTGGCAACCTACTGCGGGATAAGTCTTCTGCCCAGTCAGTCATGTCTCTTTCGAGACATGATCGCCCAAGCGTGTATCACGTATGGCACTTAACTGACTGACTCACCCAAAAATCATACATTCTGGCTGATAATAGGCAAAAAGATGTTGCGAATAATGACGAATATATAATTGAATTTAACCTAATTTTACGTTAAATTTTGAATGGTATCGTAGACAAGAAAACACGGAAAATATTCATTATTCAACCTAATATGTGCAAACAACGTCGGTTCTACAAGTCATTGATTTTGTCGATTATCTTATAAAATATATTTATCTCATTTTTTTTATTATTGCAAGATGCTACAGAAGATTTTACTGAAAAATGTGTTCATATTACATTTAGTACCGTTAATAGATTTTTGGCGGTAAAATATAAAGTAAAAATATAACGAAAAAAGATGACATGTGTATGAAAAAAAAAAAAGCTTTCCTATTTTTTTTTTAAGTATTTTTTTCATTTTGGGAAAGTTTTCAGAATATTTATTTAAAAAATACACAAGAAACAGAGTACATTCCGCTGAAAACAGTTTGTATATGCACTTTTAAAAAGGTTTCGTTATTTTTTTATTTATATTTTTTCTGAATTTGATAAAGTATGAAATAGTTTCAGTTGGATGAAAGTGATAAGACTTTCACAAAACGTAAAAAGAAATGTTGTTTATTCAACTGTGGTGATAATCGCTTTAAACGACAACATTATTTCATGTGCATCTTTAGATGAAGAATAAGAAAACGGAATATTAAACATAATAAAAAATAATAAAACAAAATATCACAAAAAAAGAAAAGAATAATGAAAAAACAAAATCAATATTTATACTTTTAGTAGAATACCTCGAATAATTTCGTCATTTTTTGAAATATTTAATAAATGTATCCCTGAATTAACCATTAAAATTCCTTTTATAAGAATATTATTTTTGATTTTTTTTTTAACGCGTTTTATTTTAGTAACATATATTTCCGCTCACTGCATGCACTGAACAGCTGTAAATGTAAAAAAATGCATTGTGAAAGTATGTAATGTAAATATGTAATATGAAAATATGTAACGTGAAAATATGGCTGTAAAATATGGTATATATATGTGCAAACTCAACGCTGAGTATGGGTTATGATAGTCAAATGCACTCGTGCATTCGTCAAGTTAAGATTTAAACATTTATCCGAAACATGAACAATAGTACAAAATATAGAAAAATACATATCAAAATCTATTTTGATATCTATTTTTTTGATCTTTCACAAAACCTTTAATGAAAGATTGCTGCCTACACAGCCAATATATATATATATATATATATATATGTGTGTGTGTGTGTGTGTGTGTGTGTGTGTGTGTGTTACGGAAATTAACGCAGATTAACGAAATGATATTTAAACAACCGACAATTTGAAATTATTTGTTTGAACATTATTTTTGATCGATACTCGTATTTAAGTAGATATTCTGTTCATAATCAAATAGTATTATATAATTATTTCTAATATTTCTGCAGAATGACACACATGTTCGTAACAAAATTTTATCGGTAGAAATTAAATGATAATACTGTTGGATTATAAACAGAATATTTAATTAAATACGAGTATAGGTCAGAAATAAGGTTCAAACAAATCATTTCATATATATATATATATATATATATATATATATATATATATATATATATATATTCCAAAGATACGGGATAGATATGGCCAATTCCTTTGTTTTCTTTTTCACTGAAAGCATTTGAGTTTATGATCAAAAGATAACTAGGGGACAAGATTTCAAAATTACACCCTTTTATTTCCTAGTATTTACATTGAGATATTTTAGACATACCACACTTTCTAAGAGATCACCCTATTTTAGGTGAGCAAAAGTAAAGAAACAGACATAACGTAAATACTATAATACCTGGTTGCAAAACCATTGCTTGCAATAATTGCATCAAGCGTGCGACCTACTCGCAACACTAAATTTTATTCGTGCTGTTTTTGCAGACTTTTAACGAAGTCTGTTTCAGTTCCTGTTAGTTTCTCTGGGTTTCTTTCAGTGGACTCAGCAGGAAATGCAATGCATGGTCTTTTGGTTTATGAGTCCGGTGACTGACTTGGCCAGTCTAAAACTGTCCATATTTTCCCCTAATGAATGCATTTGTTGCGCGTCAGTATGTTTAGTTAATTGTTCAGATGCAAGATACATTTCCTCCCGATTAGTTTGAATGTGTTTTCCTGTAAATTGGCAGACCAAATTTTTCTGAAGATTTCCGAATTCATTTTTGCTGCTACGATCATGAGTTCTTCTTCTTCTTCTTCTTCTTCTTCTTCTTCTTCTTCTTCTTCTTCTTCTTCTTCTTCTTCCTTGGTGGCTCTTAGCACGCTTTATCCTGTTGCGCCATGCAATCCTCGTTCAGTCATCCACCTGATCAGATCCTTCAAATATGTTATCCGCTGTTTTCCTCTGTCTCTTTTTCCCCTTGATCTGGCCTGTTAGTAACAGGTTCTCCAATCTCTCTTTCCTCATTGCATGTCCCAGGAACTTTAGTTATCTCTTCCTGATGTTCAGTATTAATTTCCTTTTCGTCTCCATCCTTTCCAAAACCTCGCCATTGCTCACATGCTCGGTCCATGATATCCTCAGCATCCTTCTGTAGAACCACATTTCAGCTGCTTCAAGTTTTTCCTCCATCTTCGAAGATATTGTCCAACATTCACTGCCATATTGAAGAACCGACATCACATAGCAATCCAATACTCTCCTCTTTGTTTCTAGTGAAATTGTCCTGTTGCTTAATACTTTACTCAACTTCTGGAATGCCTCATTCACCATGCCAATTCACCTTCGGAATAAATGCGAATGAGCCTGTTCTAGAAGTAGTCACACAAGCCAAGATACTGCAACCATCATACTTCAGAGATAAGCTTCAATGTTCAAAATAAAAATTAAATCATTACTTTCCAAAACACATTGATCTTTCCATTACTCTGCTAAAAATAAATTTTGATCTCATCAATCTAGAAATCTTTTAAACCAGACCTTTTTGTCGCTTATCTCTGTACTATTTTGCAAATTCCAATCTGGCATTCCTATTCTCACAGTTTTGCATCTTGTGGTATGACATCTCGTGAACTTCCTCAAATAGTGGTTTCTGAAAGGTTGTCGCTGACTGTTTTTTGGAGAGTTTTCTGCACAGTTTTTACAATGTTTTTCTTGGCTGACCTGTTCTCTGTTTGTTGCTCAGTACACTAGTAGTTTGTTACCTTTTTAGGACATTCCAAATTGTCGTAAGAGCTCTGTTCAATGTGTGTCCAATGGCACTAACCAATTTTTCATTCTTTTCTCCACTTTGTAAATGCCTTGCTGCATTTTTCTAATAGCCTTTATGACGTTTCATTCTTTTTAACAAGAAATGCAGTCTTTTCAGGTAAAACCCAATATTAAAATCAAAGGTAGACATTTAAAGCTATTTTAAGTTTAAACAATCAATCAAAAAAGGTCTGATTAACAAGAAACGCCTGTCAGTTACATGTTTTAATAGTTTTGCTAATTTGAAAATTAGTGGGTTCAAACAAAAGATATGTTTTAAGATGTCTAACATATATAAAATAAAAGCTGAGATTCTGAACTCTTGTCTAATATTTATCTTTTGATCTAAAACCTAAATGTCTTTAGTGAACACCAAAAGTAAATGAATTTTGAAAACACCGTTTACATAACTTGCGACTAGAAAATTGCGTTCAAACACAAAATTGTGGACACTTTCTGGTAACCTCAGTGTCTACCATTATATAGACGCACTATCCCTTATATTGAGAGATTTTGCTAATAAACATACTTTTATGTTCACATCCCTCTTTCACACACACACACACAAAAACACACATATATATTAGTCCGCCATTTACAAGATGTTTCGCTCTATCACAGCTCATCAGTGTGGCTAGACATCCATTTGCTTCAAACTGTTTTGGTGTCAGTTGAAGTGTCAACTGCCTCAGCTATCGGCGCATGGCTTAAGAGGAGGAAATTTTATCGTGTTATATATATGCGATGTATACACACGCCAGTAACCGAAAGAACTCAATTTATTACTAAACAGTAATATGTAAATCGGTAAAGTGGTAACTGTTTGTAAATTTTTCCCTTCTAGAGAGCTCAACTGTAATGAGAGCATAACTTAATAGTCATCCACATACAAACCTACTTCGCTGTAACACTGATCATCAGTGTCGCTGGACATCCACTTGCTTTCACCTATATATATATATATATATATATATATATATATGGATAAAAAATAATTTTCAAACAAATCATTTCATATATATATATATATATATATATAAAATGATTTGTTTGAACATTATCTTTGAACGATACTCGTATTTAAGTAGATATTCTGTTTTTAATCAAAGAGTATTATATTATTTCTTCTACCGGACTGATTATTTACGATAATTTTTTATTAAGAAAATGACACACATTTTCCTAATAAAGATTTACCTTCAGTAATCAGGCCGGTAGAAATAAATATATAATACTGTTTGATTAAAAACAGAATATCTTCTTAAATATGTGTATCGATCAAAAATAATCTTCAAACAAATCATTTCAAATTGTCGGTTGCTTACAACCAAGTTTTCTTTATCTTCGTTAACTTCCGTAATATATATATATATATATATATATATATGGTTAAATAAAATAAAGACAAGAGGAAAACTGTATTTTAAATCGCCTACGCGTTTCGTCCTGTGATGGACTTTATCAAGGCAAAAAGACAAAAATGATGAAGTCCATCACAGGACGAAATGCGTTGGCGGTTTAAAATAGTTTTCTTCTTGACTGAGTATATTTACGCTCTCACACCCTGATTGAGCAGTCTGGAAAAATAGTAGACTTTGATAAACAGTAGTTACTCTGGCATTTACACATCGCTCATTCAGTGAAATGAATTAGAGCGCTCTAGCTATTGGGCACGTATAGTGATATGCGCTAAAAAGTCAGCCTACTTCCGCCAAACGCACATAGCCCAGGGGTAGAGTCGCCGACTGACGCCATTTCGGTCGGGTTTTAATCCTGGGTAAAAAAGCAATCGGAGTCTAACCGTACTGATGAGCTGTGATACGGTGAAACAGATCTGTCTGCGGATGAGAATATATATATATATATATATATATATATGTTGAATATATGGATTGGAATCTGACAAGTGAAAAACAATAAATAAAGAAGAAGTAGGAAAAAATTACCTTTAATCTAACATGTTTCACTTATAACAAGCATCTTTAAAAATACTGTTTCGCGGATTTTTAAATCATTCATGTTTATTATATCCTCTGAAGAAGCTTGTTATATGTGAAACATGTTAGATTAAAGAGACTCTTTTTACATGTCCTTTATTTAAAGATTTAATCCTAATTCTGACCTAAACAACCCCTTTACTCATGAGATAGTATTTAAAAAATCTATTGTTCAATAAAAACCTAAAATCCAACCTCCTGTTAAAAACTATTTTCTACCTATTTAAAATTCTAAGGTCCCACTATGTATGTTATCCAGACAAAATTTAAAAGTTGCATGTCTAGATGCAAGCTATCCTTCTCCATTTCATAACCCAAGTATTAAAATGCCATGGTTACATAATTCTTATTTTTAACTGAACAATATTGACACACCTAAAACATTTTCTCCAACTACCGCTCCCAAATTTTCTAAATAACCATGAATTCATCTCATATTTTAAAATAAATCATTTTCACCATTTATTCTAACATATCACCTGAAGAAGAACAGTATTGTTCTGAAACATGGATATATATATATATATATATATATATAGTTAAGATTAGAATATATATATATATATATATATATATATATATATATATATAGTTATGATTAGAATCTCTAGTTAAGATTAAAAACCAGGAAAACCACTAATACTCCAGCTCATCAACAGATACACATATATATATATAACTATATTATTATATATATTATATTAACTATATATATATATAGTTAAGATTAGAATATATATATATATATATATATATATATATATATAGTTAAGATTAGAATCTTTAGTTAAGATTAAAAACCAGGAAAACCACTAATACTCCAGCTCATCAACAGATACACATAGTTCTTCGGTTTCTAATTACCTGATTAAGATCAGATAACAGGATGTGAGTTATGGTGTAATGAATATCGGCTTGAAATGATAAATCGGAAATCCGTGTTCGAATTCCATTTAAGTTCGGTGTATGCGAATAAATAATATTCTTCCAGGTATCGGATGTATAGCTGGGCAGATTGAGTTCAACAGTCTTGGTTGGCAACTAGCTTACCAGAGAAAAAATGGCAACCTACTGAGAGAAATTTTTCTACCTAGTCAGTCTTGTATCTAAAGATACTTAATCATCCAATCGTGTATCACGTAAGGTACATAAATATAAGAAACTCTATAGCAGTGATGATTTGTAGCCTACGTTGTAGTCAAGAAAGTCATGAAGAGAAAATGTGTACATATTAACACCAGCAATCAGTTAAAATAACAAGCCATGTGAGCCGTCCATACTAGAGAATTATGGCATTTAATATTATTTGGTATTAGTAGTAGTATTAATAGCAGTAAAAATAGTTGCAGTCATTCAGTCATAGAGTTGAAAGAAATTCTATAGTATTCTCGTCAGAACATTAGCTGTTTTCAGGTTTCTTGTTGCCTGAATAGTTTCAGTTAGGTCTAGGATTTTCAATTTTCCAGAGTTTTTTTAAATTTTTAAATGAATTATGCTAAATAAATTTTATTAAAGTAAGGCTATTTTCTTATGTTCTCATTTATTTAATAGCAGATTTCATGGTAAAATTCTGACATGTATATTCTGGTGAGTAGAATATACGTTGCTGGCGTAAATATGTCATGACTATGAGCCTTTAGTGAGCGGCAATCTAACGTATGAAACCCAGTTTTTGATGGCAGCAGGGGTGGTCACATCCTTACGGGATTATTCCAAGTATCCCGGCTAAGAACGTTATTACTTTCAACATATTCCGCAACTGTTTCGATTCTTAGACGAGATGTAAATGTGTTCAATTTCGTTTTTGTCATTTTTTTTTTGTTTTTGTCTTCTTTCTGTTATATTTTTTTATCCGAAGAAGCAGAGAAATTTAATGTCTAACATTTTCTCCTCATTGTTCAAGGTACTTAAATTTGGTATTTAGACTTGCTGGGAGTGATAAACTTGAATCTCAAAATACAGCGGAACCTGTTGTACATTTCAACAAGAAATACTAGTTTGATACAACACTACAATAACAAAACAATGAGGAAGTCTTCCTGGCTTAGATCAAAGCAAAATGCAATAGATTCCTCATTTAGTTTCTCTTAATTTAGAAGTTCACAGTGTACGACCAAAACCGATTTTTTAAAAAAGCGGTCGCTTGATCAGTGATTTTCACTCGTTGATGCTAGTCGCTGGTTGCGTTCTGGAGGTGGTCGCTCACTAAGAGTCAACTAACATTAGCAAATCGTCCGTGCATAGAAAAACGGTCGTTAACAATAGGTAGTCGCTGACGAAGTGAGTCGCATACGGCAGGTTTCACTGTTTTAGGTATTTTGTTTTCATTCCTACAGAATGAAAACAAAATACTTGATAGTATACGATATTTTCTCGCTTAAGAAAATCTCTACCGTCTTAGGTCAACTTTGAACTAAAACTTCTCTCACATTCTATAATATCTCCTAACCTTGTGTGCATTAGAGGCTTTATTGCCTTGTTTGAGATAGGGAAAAAACTAATAATGAATCTCTATTCGCTCAATAGACATGATAAATACGACCATAACTGTGTGCATCCTTCAAATAAATGAAAGCACTTTATTAATTTTATACTACCGCCATTTATTTTATTTATTTATTATAATGACATTTTCTTTTTCTTTATGGTCCCCAGATTTTGTTATTAAAGAACCGACGATAAAAATTTTGATCGTGTAGAAGATACAAAGAAGCCAAACACGTGGCGTGTGTTTCACGATATACAGAACAAAAATGGAAACTCGACAAGAGAATGAAAACAGACTCAGCCCCACTGTCTTTCCATCAACCAGAATAAAAGACAAGTGGGCGTTACATTCTCGTTTTCTTTATTTAGTTCTAAAAAAAAAGATAAAAAAAGATCACTTGAGAGATTCTCCGCTTCTTAAAGAGGATGGCGGCATATCTTTGATTTTTAATAAAAGGAAATTCAATAAACATGTTAAAAACACATGAAAGAAAAGAGGAAAATTTCAAAAAAGTACTTCACTGAATGTTGTATCAAGATAATAAACATTGTTACCACACACTAATATTTCCCCTGTTAGTCAGGAACTTGTAATGTGATTTGGAATTTTGAGAGGAATGATCTTGAAATATATATAACAATATATTGACTAGTTTTTTTAACATACACTCACCTCTAATGTTATGCCGTAGGTAGTAAGACGATCACTGGATATTTTGTCATCGTGGAATTTACATAAATTATAAAGAAGAGTTTTCTCGTTTCATTCAGGTTTTATATATTTTTTTTAATTTTATCCCAAGTAAGAAGATAAAGCCACAAAGACGCAAGGAGTTACTGGGAGTAACAATTTGAGAAAAATTTTTCTTATGGATAAAAAAGAACAGGATTGAAGGAGACGGAAAATAAAGATTAACCTTGCATTTAAATTTACCCAGCGAGTAGCACGGGAGAAGAAACTTCTAGCATACAACTTACGGTTATATCTAGCAATTTAAATTGTAAAATTATGCAACCAAGTTACCAATCTAGTTCTGAGCACTACCGTAGAAGTCGTACACAAGAAGAAAAAAAATAAAGGAGACGTTGAGTCAGAATGATTAGTATTACAAAATTTTATTTAGATTTTCTATGAATCATTTCACCCAATGCAAGGCAATAAAGATAAATTAAGACAGAAGCGGGGTACGAAGCGAGAAAGAATACGAATAAGAAACAAATAATGAGGAGCGAGAACAGAAACCAAAGTAGGCTGGAAACAAACCAAAGTAGGCTGAAGGGAGTTCCACAATGGTGAAGAAACTGTTAGCATAAAACTTACGGTTACAAATATCTGATTCAGCTATAAAATGATGTGACATTGCGGTTCATTTAGTACTGAGCTTAAACTCATGAGCATCTTTGTACGAAAAAGGGAAGCTCATCAATTGCCATATAAAGTATTTATAGAAAAATGAGATAGAAGAAACTGTTAGCATAGAACTTACGGTTACAATGAGGCAATTCAACTATAAAATGTCAAGAAGTTATTGCCAATCTCGTTTTCTTCCTTTATGTGAAGTGTCCATTAAGGGCGTAGGTGATCATGGCCTTCCTGTACCTTGCAGTTCTTAATATTTTTGTCTTGTTTCTTTCAAAATCTCAGCTACCATTTGCTAAAGCTCATCAAATATTTCACGTGTTACGTTTTCCCTGTCTACCTGCCTTCTATCATCCCTGTGAGTATCAGATTCTCCAAGCCACCCTTCTCTCAGTAACTTCAGTTGTCTCTCCCTGATTTTATATATGTTTTTTTAATCTCTCCAAAATCTTCGTTTTGCTCACATGTTTGGTCCATGTTATCTTCCGCATCCTTCTGTAGAAATACATTTCTGTTGCTTCGTGTTTCTTCATTTTCTTAAAGAAAATTGTCCAGAATTTACTACTGCATATGAGGATAGATATTACGTAACAGCTCAGTATTTTTTTTTCCTTCTGATGCTTCCTTGTCCATTCCTATGCTTCTTGAGATCTTTGTGTCGCAAATTCCGTCCTCTGTTAGAACACTTCCCAGGAATTTAAATTTCTGGACCTGCTTCATTTTAGTATCCCTTACTTATCATTGACATTTTGGGCTCTTCTTCTTGCTGATGACCATGAAATTAAAGCTACACAGTCAATTAAGTGCCATACGTGATGCACGTTTGGGCGATCATTTCTTGAAAGAGACATAACTGACTGGGCAGAAGATTAGCTCGCATTGCTTTCTGCGGTTGACTGGTTGCCAGCCAAGGCTATAAACCCAGCCTGACCTATTATTTAACCCATAACTGGAGGGAAATGAGAGATAAATAAATTTCCAAATATTATTTGTGCGCAAGTGAATACAAAGAAATTCAAGTGGCTCCTCGATTTGTCGTTCCGTGTCGATATCCACTGCACTACAACGCACATCCATCTATCTACTACTGCGCTTAAATTCATCTAGTCTAGTTACCATATAGGAAACATCAGAATAATTAGAAATTATGCATTTTTAGTGAAATAACTTAGAAATAAAAATTACAGCGGTGGGATATTGACTGAAGCCTGGATGACAGGTCAGGATCAATAATATTGCAAATGCTTCTATACTTTTATCAAGAATCTCTAAGAGAATTTTCTCTTTTAAAAAAGACATTGTGTTTTCATATATATATATATATATATATATATATATATATATATATATATATATATATCGTATCAGGTTCATCGAGAGAGACACAATAGTAAGGCAGCGTCGGTTTGGTTCATTAGATAGACAATAGCAAGACAGAGTTACCTCAGTTCATTCACTTTACTGCCAGTTACTAAACTTTACTCTCAGTTATTAATGCTGCGTGTTTTCTCATTAAAATTGCCTAATTGTTTAATTATTTGCTATGAATTGTCGAATACTGAAGAATATATATATATATATATATATATATATATATATATATATATATATATATAAATGTCTTGTCTATTAACAAAAAAATTTATATATATATATATATACACAAATGCAAAAGAACGAAGAAAAAACTGCAACGTTCAAAACATTAATTTAATTATTATGTCTTCCCATATCCATAAATATCAAACGTATTGTTTCTCATATTGAAATGAAAATCATTTTTACATCTATGATCTGACATTTCCTGATGATGAGGTAGAAATCTCTAAACATAGAAATTTCCGTGTCACAATGTATTTTTCATTAAAAAAAAATTAATTATACGATTATATATATATATATATATATATATATGTGTGTGTGTGTGTATGTGTGTATGTATATATATATATATATATATATATATATATGTGTGTGTGTGTGTGTGTGTGTGTGTGTGTGTGTGTGTGTGTGTGTGTGTGTGTGTGTGTGTGTATGTATGTATGTATGTATGTATGTATGCATGTATGAGTCAGGATCAATTATAGACAAAAATACGAATACTAATCAGAAACGCTTATCAATCTAACATACCCCCACCTTTTTTAAAGCTTTATGAAAAATGAGATATCGAAAAAAAAAAAAGTAAGTAATTATAGTATTTTTACTTTTGTGTCGCTTAATTTGCCTTCATGTGTCAGGGTTTACGTGCATTTGACTTAACAAAAAAACATTGTATTAATTTGTGGCTTTCAAATTTTAAGGAGAGACGACGGCGTCCATTCAAAGCTTTAATAAATTAACAATTCCAAGCGTTCTTCATTATATAGGCTTACGGCCTATCACGTTGACGCATTCTTCTTCTTTATATAGGCGTACGGCCTATCACGTTGAATACACAGGTTCTCGCTCGATCACTGAAGTCAAGCAACGTTGAGCCTGGTCAGTACTTAGATGGGTGACCGCTTGGGAATGCCAGGTGCGCTAAAAAAAATCCCAATAAAACTTGATAAAAGAAAAAAGTATTACTAGACACAAGACTTATATAAAAAAAACAACAATAAATTGTTCAAAGGAAAAGGTATTAGCAGCAATAAATAAAATTTAGTTGGCAATACATGACCCGCCGATGTGTTGATATGCCATAAAAACAAAACAACCAAACAAAAATTCTTCTTAATATGCTGTGTCTTTTCAGGATTCCGGCGATCATGGATTTTCATTTGCCCCTATCACATTTTGCTCTTAAAATTTTTTCTCTTGGTATCTCTCCCAAAACCTGCTCCGGCATCCACTTGCTCAAGCCCATCAGGTAGCTCTTACACTGCTTTCCCTTGTCTCTCTTTCCTTTTTACGTCCTGTGTCTATCAGATTTTCCAAACCTTCCTTCCTCATTACTTGTCTCAGAAGCTTCAGCTGTCTCTTTCTGATGCCAAGTATAAGTATCCTTTTCGGTTGAATCCGCTTCAAGACGTCGTCGTTGCTCACATGTTCGGTCCATTATATCCTCAACATTCTTCTGTAAAGTAATATTTTTGTTTACTTCGAGTCTCTCCTTAGTCTTTCAAAAAACTGAAATATATATATATATATATATATATATATATATATATATATATATATATATTGTGTCTAGCAATACTTTTTTCTTTTCGAGGATCAAGATTCATTGGGATTTGTCTATAATGGCAGGGTCCCCAAGTCCTACACTTGTTATTTAACCCATAGCTGGAGGGAAGGGACGGATTAATACCTTTCCCAAGGGTATCATTGCTTAAGTGAATGCAGGATATTTAAATGGAATTCGAACTCGACTCACCGATTTCCCTTTCCGAGCCGATATCCACTGCACCACAATGCACATCCGTCACTTTACGCTTACAGCATCTGGTATTCCCAAGCGGTCACCGATCTAAGTACTAACCAGGCTCAACGTTGCTTAACTTCGGTGCATATATATTTGACCTGCTACGCGTTTCGAAAGATCATATCATCTATGATAGCTCACTAATCCGTCTTGCAGGCACCTACTCATATATAGTTGTCTTTGTTCAACAACCACATCTCTCAGCTATGGCTAAAACTGTAAGTAACAGAGGATGAAAAGTGAAATCACTGAAATCCGAAGCCGTATCGTGATAGCAAAAGATACTTTTTCAAAAGTTAATCAAAGTATCAACACCAGATTTCGCCTGTGTTAATGTTGTGGAGTAGTTTTCAGAAGTTAATCAAAGTATCAACACCAGATCTCGCCTGTGTTAATGTTGTGGAGTAGTTTTCAAAATTTAATCAAAGTATCAACACCAGATCTCGCCTGTGTTAATGTTGAGGAGTAGTTTTCAAAAGTTAATCAAAGTATCAACACCAGATCTCGTCTGTGTTAATGTTGTGGAGTAGTTTTCAAAAGTTAATCAAAGTATCAACACCAGATCACGCCTGTGTTAATGCTGTGGAGTAGTTTTCAAAAGTTAATCAAAGTATCAACACCAGATCTCGCCCGTGTTAATGTTGTGGAGTAGTTTTCAAATGTTAATCAAAGTATCAACACCAGATCTCGCCTGTGTTAATGCTGTATAGTAGTTTTCAAATGTTAATCAAAGTATCAACACCAGATCTCGCCTGTGGAGTAGTTTTCGCACTGAAAGTTATTATCGAGCTATGTCGGGTGCAAATTGACTTAATGTTAGGAACTTGGTAATCTCCCACTGAAAGCTGACTCCTTAGTATTCGGCTAACTGCCGACTAATATCAACTGCCTAGTAGTTCTACTGAACTCCAATAGAACTGTAAAAACTCTTCTAAGAATTCCTATGAACTTCCAAAGAACTTTTCGAGTTAACTTCCTCTTAACTCCTCTTAATATGGGAGAGAGAGAGTCCATTATATGAGGAATATGTGTGTTTCACCGTAACAGTTAATACTCTTTGAGTCGGCCGGTTGACGTTTCTAGCCAAGTGTGTTAGCTTCTCCATCGCGCAGTGTTGTCAACCAAAATCTAATTCAAGTGAATGACCTTGTCAAAGTCTTTTTCATTTGCAGCCATCTACGCAATCGCAATTAGCAGAGAGAAAAGAGAAGGGAAACGAATGACGATCCAGATGCGTATGAATGCAGAATATCAAAACAACGACTGTTTTCAAAGAAGTTCCTCCAGCCATATCCTTCATAAAACCTACACTTCACGACATTGTCAGTAAGTCTGCTGTGGTGTGAAAAGTGATACGCGCTTGAGCAATCATATTGTTTTCGATCAATGACTAACTAGGAAGATGGTTTTCCCGCAGTAGGTTGGCATTTATTTCTTTGGCAGACTG
This sequence comes from Ascarosepion bandense, assembly GCA_037127315.1. Taxonomy (NCBI): domain Eukaryota; kingdom Metazoa; phylum Mollusca; class Cephalopoda; order Sepiida; family Sepiidae; genus Ascarosepion; species Ascarosepion bandense. The sequence continues at coordinate 335,767 of JBBBDQ010000472.1, read as the reverse complement.
GTCGACAACCAAGACTACAGTATCCAATCTGTTCTACTATTCAACCTATAGCTGGAGGAAGACGAGATGAATTCATACCTATCCCAAGTGTACTTGCGTGTAAGTGACTGCAATGAATTAAACAAGAATTCAAAGTCGGCTCTCTGATTTCACGTTCCGGGCCAATGTCCATTCCACTATATATATATATATATATATATATATATATATATATATATATATATTGTAATTTTGTTATTACAATGGTTTATAAGCAAGATTCGTATGTAGACATGAATAAGTGTAGGTCTGAAGGTATGTATAAGCATAAACACAGTCACATTTGTATGTATATGTGGGAGATGTGTGCGCAAATTAGTGTAAATGGGTGGGTTAATTTGTGGAGTTACACATACATAAATATCCATGGAATTAGAAGTAGGCGGTTAATGACTTAGTGGTTAGCATCTTCGCGACTGGTCTGAATACCCCCAGCTGATATGACGCCAATGCCTCTGTCCTGGCTCACTTTTCTTTTTTCATTTTTTCTTTGTTCCTTTATCTTATTTTTTTCTTTTTTCTTTTTTTTATATTTCTCTTCAGTTAAAGGAAATGCTTGCTCCGGCAAAATCTTTTGTACCAAACGGAAAAAATATTGTGTGGTCTGATGAAATGAGTTAATTTAGCTCATTGAAATGAATTATAATTTATAACCAATTTAAATGACGTGTTGAGTTTCCCTTTATTTATATATATATATATATATACATATATATATATATATATATATATATATATATATATATATATATGGGGTTTGTGTGGGGGGTTGTGGGCTGTGTGTGTGTGTGTGTGTGTGTGTGCGTGTGTGTGTGTGAACTGAAATTAGAACCAAGCGAAAACAATCTCTTTCATGCTTAAACGCAATGTTTTTTTCACTCGACAAATGAGATAAGTTGTTGAGAGATACATTATGCATATTACATACGCTCTATCTGTGGGACTAGACGCTTTTGCTCATTAATATTTTGTATCTTAAAACAATCTTTTATGATCACCTGAAAGCTTTAGTAAAATTGACTAATCTCAAGACACATTACAGGTGGATGTAATTTACTCGAAACTATGGATAAGAAAAGAGAATATGCGATTTTGATTATTACCATTAAGATACTCATTCTATCAAACATCATGGTCATGAAAATGGCTTATCTGAAAACTATTATCTTCTAGGACGGCCATAATTTTGATAATTTTATTTTTAAAACAGATTACCATTAATTACTTAAAGATTTCTCTTTTACTGAAAAACTTCTAAAACCCACACATTAAAGTAAATAATTCTTTTAAAAAATTGAGATAAAAGCAAAGAACAGAAAAAACTTTTTTTTTATTCAGAACTAAAAAAAAGTTCGTTTTCCCGAGAACAAACAAGATTTTGACTCGTACTTTTTTTCTGAAAAATAAAGATTTCTTTGAGGTATTCACATTGTTTTTTCCTCTTATTTTTTCGTCATCTTAATGATAATACTGATACAAGCTGTGTTCCGTGTTTTAAAATGTGTATGTGTTTAGTTCATACATCTTCCCCTAAACAATGGCTGAAATAATTCTATTCTTGTCTGAACTGTTGTCTGCGATCTTTCGTGTATCGTACAGATCTATTTCTCTCACTTATTTTATACTTCGGTCTATATGGGGCGTTTTAAATCAAGGGGAAAGACCATATTATAACGTCTACTATCAGTCTTTGATTCGTGTTGGCATATCTACATGATTATCTCTTCTTATGTTGAACCTATAAAGGTAACTATTTATATATCTTATATATACATCTACATCAGTATGTAGACACAATATATATATATATATATATATATATATATATATGTATATATAGGTGCGCGCGCGTGTGTGTGTGTGTGCGTGTGTTTGTGTCTGTGTATGTATGAGGCTGCAAATATAGGTATAAGGTAAGCGTTGATAAGTGGTTATGTTTGTAAAATTCATATATTACGTTGTGTTTTTAATCTAACTTTGCATCCAACAATATATATATATATATATATATATATATATATATATATATATATATATATTAATCATTTCACCCCGAGCAAGGCGGAAATGCCACTGATGTGAAGGGGGTTACATAAATGTAAAAAGATTAATTAGAAAAGAGTGAGGAGTACAAACTAGTTAGAAAGGATATATATATATATATATATATATATATGTGTGTGTGTGTGTGTGTGTGTGTGTGTGTGTGTGTGTGTGTGTGTGTGTAACCGAGGTTTTTAAAGGTATCTTATCTTACATTTTATCTTTAATAATCTATAGAAATTTTCTGTTTTGTAACTATTTTTGTATCCCTCTATATATACAGAGCTAGCTAGCTAGCTAGCTAAATAGATAGATAGATAGATAGATAGATAGATAGATAGATAGATAGATAGATAAGACGAGGCAAATATAAGTATATGGTAAGTATTGATATGCCATTATTAGTCTATTTGTAAAATCAATATAATACGTTCCATTTCATACTTACTTTTGCATCTACCTACGTATATATATATATATAATAACATAGATCTATTGATTGTGAAATTGACTAAAATCAATTCACCTGACAGGTGCGTGTAATTTCCTCAAAACTCTGATTAAAGAAATAATAAGTGAGTAATTAATTTTATTTTTTACCAGTAAGATGCTCATGATATTTTTTAAAGAGATTACCGTTGGTTATTTAAAAGTTCTTTCTGTACTGAAACTTTACTGAAATATGAAAATTACTGAGTGCTTCTACTCATAAATATAGAGTAGATTAAAAATATTTTTCATGATACGCACATGCACCATTACACACACACGCATACACACACAGAGGTACACATGAACAAAGAGACATACATTCATACATAGAGAGAGAGAGAGTGTGTGAGAAGGAGAGAGAAAGAAGGAGTAAGAAAAAGAGAAAATCAGAGACGAAGACAGTGTTTGTTTGTGTGTCTTTTTATGAGTGTTGCCTCTGTGTGTCCCTGCATATGGACTTAAGCCATCTCACGCACATGATGATTGCAAAGTCGGTTTTTCCTTCATTTTCTTTAGCTGCAAATTAAAAAAAATATCTACAAAATAAAATGAAAGAAACTAAACCAACACAAGACAAAAACAGAACGAAAAGAAAAAATGAAACATTTCATCGCTCATACACACATACATAAACACACAGTGTACACAAAAACATTTTGTTGACATCACCCTCCTCCGAAAAGAGATTTTTTGTTAAATTACCCATACCCCCTCTAACCTATTCTACTACACACACTGCAGGTGTATTGTAGCCAATACCTTCCGAGTTTAAAGAAGACATTTTATTCTCTATCAACATATTTTTATCCTTTGGTTGAAAGTACATTTTTTGCTTATAATCTTTTTGAAGAAAAAAAAAACACACACACACACAAACACGTAAAGACACACATGTATTTATGTGTTTATATATGTGTGTGTAATTTATATATATATATATATATATATATATATTAGATATAGATACACATACATATATATATAAATTACATATACACACAAATATATATATATATGAAAAAGCTAATTGTTCCCTGTTGTCTGAGCTGTGCCGTTATCTTCAGGCTGTTTACGCGTTTTGGAGAGTGTTCGCGTACCAAACTTCCCAGCCAAAAATGGTGATTTGTTCGATGTGCTGAAATGATATCTGTGTACAAAATTGCGGCAGCTGAGAAATGAGATGAGGGCTCTGAGGTCACACCGAATTTGCAGACGCGTTTAACCAAGTGTCTTCACAATTGAAGGAGAAACAGTGATCCGAGCGAGAAAACATTCTCCATTCACAGAATTTCTATAGTATGAAGTTCCAATTTGAATCATCTATTTCCGGTATCTATCTATAACAGCCTGTGGAGTTACTTTCCAATCACGCTATATTATATATATAAGTTAATAAATATGCATATCAGAGTACACATATGTATAATTTTATTATTCATGTGTTAATAAAACAGTGCTTAATGTTGTATGAACAGAGGCATTTTAAAGTTATTAATAAATATACATATTGCCTTACATTTGATGGCATGACTCGGAGTTTCATACGTTATGCAATCATCAGGTGCATATTACAAACTGACCATATAATAGTCAATATTTACATTATTTAGGCTATTGTCCTCATCTTTGTTGCCATTTGTACGACGTTTCGGCCGTTGTACGCTCCGTTCTACTTCAGGTGCTAGGAATTAGGAACCGAACCCTTTATTACAATCACTGGAGTATATTATCTTCATTCCTTGCGTAAAATCTCGATTGGATGTCATCAGTTATCTTCCTCTAACTCTGCAAGTTACTTGTTCACTACTGCTGTAGCCTGGTATTGAACTGTAAGTACTACCTCATCTCAGAAATATAGACAAATACTCACCATATAATAGATTTTAATTTAATTTCAGTCGTTGTCCATGTGAGCCAAACCTTATAAATTTAAGTAACTTCTTATTTTATATTAAAAAGTAGCAACCTAACTTTATAAGATTTGGCTCCAAAATGATTTACATGACCTTATTAGGGATGAATTATTTTCCAACCAGCAATCCGTTTCCTATAGATAAATCTTCTACCAGCAATTCCTACTGTTTTTTTTATTATTCATTTAAGCGTAAAACACTTCAGAAAACGTAAGAATGTGCGTTTTCTTCTTCTCCCAGGTATGGGTTAGTTAGTAGAACTTCTATCAGTAAATGATCCTGGGTATGACTGTAAACTGCATCCGGCAGCAAAGCCTCTGATTGAGAGATTGTGAAGAGCATGGAACCACCTCTTAGTTGCTGTTCTTCCCAGGTTCACCTTGACCCGGGGTGGTAGCACCTGTTAGGGTCCCAGCTATGGGTTAATAGATAATCTCCAAACTGGCGTCAAAACACTATGAAAGTATAAAATTAGACTTTTATAGAAAAATATACATTTTGAAAGAAAAACATTACCAACATAACTATTGTGAAGAAAATATATTACCATAATACTTTTTTTGAAAGAAAACAAATTATTACCAGCAATACATTTTTGAATACAAAACTAGAAGACATTCTCAGGTTCTAAAATAAAAAAACAATTGTTCAAGTCTGACTAAATCAACTTTCTTACTATAATCCAACATTTAAAAACTAAATTAAAACCCCACCTTTTTGGCGTTAAATAACCCACAGAGGTGTTGATATGCCGTTAAACATAACTCAAACTCAATCAGTAAATCTTTATCATCACAAAAAAAAAAAAAAATTCAACATGAAAAAAGTTTCTTGACTTTAAATAACCTGAAAGTGCTTGGTTGATAAGCCGTAAAAATAGAAAAAATTAATTCATCAACTAAGTTTTTAGCGTTATGCAGTCGTCAAAGTTGATAACACGTACAAAAAAAATTGTTGTGTCCATGAACATAATTTTTATTCAACAATTATCATATGAATATATCTGTTTTTAAAAGCATCTCTGGCGATGATGGATTTGCATTGGGGTGCATTTGTTGGATACCGGCTCGAAACGAGAAATTGGCGAGCCAAGTTCGTATGCCAGTTGAATTCGTTGCATTCATTTACGCACAAATACACTTAGGAAATGTATGAATCCATCTCTTCTCATCCCAAGGGATAAAACAGATTAGATTATGTAGCCTTAGTTGGCAATCAGTCTACCGCAGAAATTAATACCAATCTAAAATCTTCTACCCAATCAGTCATGTCTCTTTCGAGATGATCACCTAAACGTGTATCACTAACTGACTGAATGACAATGAGGAATGTTCTACACTTATTTAAGTGTTTTTTTTTTAATCATCTCACCCCAAGCAAGGGATTCTACTGCCACTGTTGCACAGGGGGTTACATAGGGGAAAGTGATGAGAAAGAGGGGTTAGTTATAGGAAATGTCAGGAGGAGGGTAATAGACGGATGAGAATACCGAGGATGTGGGTGGAGTAGATAGAAAAAGATCTTGTGAGAATGGATGCGAGTTAGTGTGATAGGAGATGACTAGTGACCTTACATTTAGATTCTTGGAGATTGTAGCTGTCAGTGAAGAAAATAAATGGAAGGGAATTCCACAGGTGGGCAGTGCGTAAAAAGAAAAGAAAAGATTTTGTTTGGGTTTTTAAGTAGAATCGGTATATTTTAAAGAGAAATACATTTTTCTAGTTTATATACTTTCACCGGGAGACTTGCTGACGAGCATTCTACGCCATTACGCATACGTATATTAAATCCTGCACCAATCATCGTTGTTGCTTTGGTAAGGAATGGTCGCCAGTATAACAGGAATAATGAATAAAATCGTCTGACTGACAAAAGAAAGTATAAATTGAGAATGACAATTTTGGCTGCTCAGTAAATCGATTAACGCTACTTTTTTTAAAAAAAAATTCGGTTATTCTTTTGTTTTTGTTTCGCTTGCGTGTTAAATTATTTTCGTCAAATTAAAAAAAAATTCTTAGTTTCAATTTTAGTTTTTAGTTTTTTTTCTGTTTTTTTTTTCATGTTCTTTTATTAGATTTCGATTGGCTCACATTATCTTGTACTCTCAGTTCGCTTTTTAAATTTGATCTTTCCCTACTTTTCTCTCTCACAAAGCATGCTCTAATGGATCAACACCATAATTGTGTTAAACCCTTAAATGAGAAAGGGGATATTGAATCAACTGCTAGGTCTGCTGCTAGAAATTTTTTCACCAGATTCTATTATACATTTTCCTAAGTCTAAAATTCGTCTATTCATGTACCATTGTTGCCACATCCAGTCTGTGGCTTCTTCTCCACATGTTAAGATTATTCTCAAAATTCAATGACGTATCTGCAATATTATTGGTCCTAACCTGGAATCTCAGCGTCAGTCACTTTCCTGTCATGGTAAAGTAGCTTCCCTGAGCGTTTTTTTTTATAAATTTTTTTATGTTGATTGTTTTGATGAAAGTTCATCTCTCGTGTCTTCACGAATTTAAGCACAGTACTAGATTGGGAGTTCCGTCTCATAATTTCACTGTTGAAATTGCTAGATGTAATCATAAGTTCTGTCGTAATAGTTTCTTTTCATTGACTACAAGATGATGAGATTGATTTTATGGCAACTATGAACATCAAATATTTGTATGCAATATCAATCGTCATCTTCTGCTTCCTTGAATCAAGTGTCCTATCCTTCTCTGACACTCTTTATCTATCTATCTATCTATATATCTATATATATATATATATATATATATATATATATATTTGTCAAATTAAATAAATTGCTTATTTTTAATAAAATCCGTTCATACTCACAGATAATCATTTGCATATTACAATCAAAAGATGCCAGAAATAAGCTGTATTGTTGACATGTTATTTTCATTCATTTCTTAAGGTAACCAAGTACTTTGAACGTCTTTTCGAGATTATATTCAGGGGTGTGAGTTATGGTAACAAATGTAACTTGAAAACTGTTACTAAAAATTACTGTACATTTTTCCTGCTTCAAATATCACGGGTGAAAAAATTGCCAGCGTTTATTAGAACGTGAAAAATATCCAAAATGGAATTTTTTATATGTTATGATGTCATGGTCATGAACGTGTTAAAGCATGAAAAAACTGTTATTTTTATAAAGATTTTAGAACATTACTTCATTATTCATACCTGGTTCTATTAATTGACGGCTTAACTGTTTTAATGAATATTACCTCGAGAAACTGCAGTTTGCTTTTGTCGTTTTCTGTAGTTGTTTTGTTGTTTTCTGTAGTTTTTGTTGTTATCTTTTTAATTTTATTAAAAAGAAGCAAACTTAGTGTTTGCAATTTATTTAATCTGATAACTTATACCCAGTATACGACATCACATACTATTTACATAGCACAAACAAAAGCATTGACCTTGGTTAATAGTTTAGCCAAAATCGCTCAGCACGAACAAACATGTGCTACCATACAAAAAAACATTTTCACAAAAAGTAACTTGAAAGCCACTTTAATGAGATATATACACACACAAACACACACACACACACACACACACACACACACACACACACACACATATATATATATATGTATATGTATATATATATATATATATATATTATACTATATTATATTTATTTACATATTTACATATATTGATATATTGTTTATATATTTATTTTGTTTATTTTGAGTAAGCTTATCTGTTTCAAAGTCCACTGATTTTCAAATGTAAAATTGAGATGGAGAACGTGTAGTTTTGCCATAATCAGCCTTTTTCTTACATTCCACTCACTCTATTTCTCGCACTATCTCACTTCTCTCTCTCATTTATCTCTCTCACAATCTATCTATCTATCTATCTATCTATCTATCTATCTATCTATATATATATATATATATATATATATATATATATATATATATATATACTAGCAGTATAGCCCGGCGTTGCTCGGGTGTAATGAAAGCTTTAAAATTAATCCCTGGTCCAGGAGCTCAGACACTTTGGACGTTGGCACAAAAGACTCAAAAGTAATAGTTTCCAGTTAAAGCGAAACCGTAATCTGAAAGAAAAATGAATGGACTTAAATCAAATTTTGGTTTCCTGGTATCGATATCAAATTTTCTGCACGATTGTAAGAACTGCAATCTTGAAACTTCTGAATATCGTTTCTTATGTCTTTGTCTATGAGTGTATCAAATTTGATTAAAATCGGACCACTCCTTCTATAAACCGATTTTTTCGATTATCGATTTTCGATATTTATCGGGGTACCTCGACACAAAACCTAGCTAAGAACATTCGCAGACGCTTATAGTAGAAGTGTGTAAATTTTCAAGAAAATTGGTTCAGCCGTTTTGGTGTCTATTGGTAACGGATACACGCATATATTTGAATTTTTTGCTTAAACATTATTTTTATCAATACTCTTATTTGAGCAGATGTTTTCTTTATAATCAAACAGTATATATAGTTATTTCTACGAGACTGATTATTTTTTATAAATTTTTGTTACAAAAATGTGTGTCATTCGGCAGTATTCGAACCTGCGACCCCTATTAACATAGAAGCATCCTGCCGAATGAAACAAATTTTCGTAACAAAGATTTATCGTAATGTTTGCTTATAAACAGAATATAAACTCAAATAGGCGTATCGATCAAAAATAATGTTCAAACAAATAGTTTCAATGTGTGTGTTGTTAATAACCATTTTGTTAATCTGTTATATATCGACAAATAACAACACGCATATATATAAAAATATGAAGTGATATTTTTATTAATGACGACGAACCGTGTAGCCTAGGGAACAGAGAGTGTTGAGAGAGCGCGCTTCTAAGGGTTGACGGGAGTGTCTCTCTTCACCGGCCGATCTCTGCTACACTGGTCTGTCTGGCTCTCTGTCTCTCTGGTGAAATCCGTGCGCCGAGGTCTTTTTATAATCTCCAAACCGGGACTTCCGATTTTTGCCTCGCCCACGCACGCCCACGTAATTTTCAGAGACACCTGATCTGTTTGCCTCTTGTAGCCATTTCCGCTACTGCCGGAAATAAGGTCAAACAAGCATCCGTTCCTTTCAACGACCGGAAAACACCCCCGCTTGTATCAGCTTTCCTCGGGTGGGACCAGATTGTTATATTACAAATCTTCGTGAATATATATATAGATATAAATCGTAAAGTAAGAAGAAGTAAAAACGTTCAGTACTCACCAAAGCCGTTGCGTTTCGTCCACTAAAGGGTTGATCAAGGAAAATGTCCAAAGGCTGAAATGCGTCGACTAAGATTTTCAATGTGCCTTTATTAATGTTTTCTTTTTATTGATATATATTTTAATACGTGTGTGTGTATGTGTGTGTGTGTATGTGTGTGTGTGTGTGCGTGTGTGTAAGTAAGATATTGCACATTGAGTGGTGGGGTGTTAATAAAAGAGTCCGTTATGTGCCATTCGTGATGTCTCAAATGCGACATGACTGACGAATCAGGACTTTCCTACAGTAATTTCTGCAGTAGACTGGTTGCTAACCACGAATATAGAACCAAATCTGTTGTGCTATTTAACCCTATAGTTAGATAGACAAGCGACGGAAAAATAACTCTCCCAACGTTGCAATGAATTCAGCTGAAATTCGAACTCGGCTCGATTTCTCGTTCTGAGCCGATATCCACTGCACCACATTGCACATACTCAGCTAATGACGATATACTAATGAATACACATTTTTTTCTCACCCGTAACACGACTTAGGGAGTCGTTAACAATTTTTTTTCTTCTTCTATGTGCCCTTTACTTTTAGGACGAATGCAATCATCCCTGGTGACTCTTAGCACGTTTTATTCAGTTACCACACCCATCCCCCGCTCTGCGATCCACTTGCTTATCTCCGTCGTATATATTTCACGTTGCTTTTCCCTCTATCTGACCTGTGAGCATCAGATTCTCCAGGCCGTCCTTCCGCATTGCATGTCCCAGGAACTTTAGCTGTCTCTTCCCGATGCTAAGCATTAATTTCCTTTTCGTTTCCGTCCTTTCTCAAACCTCATCATTGCTCACATGCTCAATCCATGATATCCAGAGCATCATTCTGTAGAACCACATTTCAACTGCTTAAATATTTTTTTTCATCTTTGATGAGGTTGTCCACCATTCACTGCCATATTAAAGAACTGACATCACATATCAATCCAGTACTCTCTTCTTTGTTTCTAGAGAAATTTTCCTGTCTCTTAATGCCCTGCTCAACTTCTGGATTACGTCCTTCGTCATGCGAGTTCGCATTTGAATCTCTGGGTTGCACCTTCCGTTTGCTGTCAAATCTTAAAACACTTAAATAATCTTAACTTATTAATCAAGCGAAATGAATTTATGATCATAATTAGGAATGAAAATAAATATGTGTCGAGGCTTTCAGCCATATCACGTTGAATAGACCGGTTCTCGCTCGATCACCGAAGTTAAGCAACGTTGAGCCTGGTCAGTACTTAGATGGGTGACCGCTTGGGAATACCAGGTAAGCGTTTAGTGACGGATGTGCATTGTGGTGCAGTGGATATCGGCTCGGAACGGTGAGCCGAGTTCGAATTCCAGTTAGTTGAATACCCTGTATTTACTTAAGCGATGGTACCCTTTTGAAAGGCATTAATCCGTCCCTTCCCTCCAGTTATGGGTTAAATAATAGAGTAGGACTTGGGGACCCTGCCCTTAAAAAACAAATCAATGAATCTTGATACTCGAAAAGAGAAAGTATTACTAGACACAAAACTTATATAAAAAAACAATAAATTGTTGAAAGAAAAAGGTATTACCAGCAATAAATAAATAAAATTTAGTTGGCAGTAAATGACCCACCGAGGTTGATATGCCATAAAACAAACCGTCGAAATACGCTGATTTAGATTAATTTCTACTGTAGATTATAACCTTTCTTTTTGTAATTGTATTCTGCTTAATTATCATATGCATATATATTTTTTATAGATATAAGTCAGTTTATTTTGTGGTGATACCGAGCAAAAGCGATGGACCGGATGTTAGCGTTTTCACGACCGAAAAGCAATTTGAGTTGAAAAATAACATTTTATATATACTCATATCAATTAATGTTTTTACAATGAAAGTAATACTAGAATATAGGTCCAACGGAGATTAAAATGTTCATGGCAAATAATAAGCTGAAAGAGATTTAAAGCTTAGAAATATGGCGAGCGTGTAAGTGAGGAATGTCTTTGATGTAGTCGCTCCTTAGGTCAGTAAGTATTTTTGAGACAGGAAAGAAGGAAGAAGAGGTGAAGGGACGAGCATAGTAGCCACTTGACTTGGTCAAGGGAGATATTAATTACTCTCGCCTGTCACCGTCGGTCTGTCTGCTGGGTGCTTTCCGTCTCGGCTTTTTATTTCGACTTTTTGGATCGCAGGAGCTCGTTTCGGATTTCACATTTGTATTTGATTCTGGGCTTCCCATTGGCTGATAAATAAAATTTGCGTAGGCTCGCGAAATGGAAATTTAATATTTGATTAATTTTTATTTTTTTAACCGGAACGTCTGCGCGAACCCAGATGCGCAACGACGACTTTTGGTCATTTGTTTTTTGGTCGTGAAAACACTAACATCCGGACCATCGCTTTTGCTCGGTATCACCACAATTTCAATGAAAAATTTGAATTGAAATTCACCAGAGCGCTCTATATACATTCCAGGTTCTACTAGATCACTTAGAAAATATTTACAAATATCAAAGTAAGAACTTCAAATAAACCTTAATGTTATATAGCGACAAACAACAAACACGCATATATATAAAAATATGTTATATTTTTATTGATGACGATGAACCGTGTAGCCTAGGGTACAGAGAGTTGAGGGAGCGCTCTTCTAAGGGTTGACGGGAGTGTCTCTCTTCACCGGCCGATCTCTGTCGCTGCTACTCTGGTCTGGTCTGTCCGGACTGTCTGGTGAATTCGTGCGCCGAGGTCTTTTTATAATCTCCAAACCGGGATTTTTTCTTCCGGTTTTTTGCCTCGCCCACGCACGCCCACGTAATTCTCAGAGACACCTGTTCTGTTTGCCTCTTGTAGCCATTTCCGCTACTGCCGGAAATAAGGTCAAACAAACATCCGTTCCTTTCAACGACCGGAAAACGCCCCCGCTTGCATCCCTTCCTCGGGTGGGGCCAGATTATTATATTACATTAACAATGACATGTACTAGAAGCATAAAGCATATAATCAGTACCAGTAAGAGATTATGAAATTTGATAACAATTAGTCGAAATGACAAATACATACATTAAAAACCAACTCAGTGCATTAAGACACAATACATAAGAAACGATTAAACTGACAAAACAATACCCAATAATTATTTAATTGTATACATTGTTCAGACTTAGGCTATTATCCTCATCTTTTCTATAAGACTTATAATGTTTTGGTTGTGGTGACCCTCACCGTGAGAATAAGACTGTCGAGCCACTTAACCTTCAAAGAAAATCGAAATGAACCCTTTATTTAATCCACGGTGGTACATTATTTGCGTTCCGATGTCCATGTCTGTGGTTACCTAGTGTATTTTTTTAGTATTGACCAGTTATTGCTTGCTCTACTCATTCCAGGGACTGAAATCAAAATTGTTTTATCACCAAATTTCTGAAATAATGTTTTGATCAACTCCCAGTAGACCCTTATTGTAGAACAAAAAAGTGATACAAACTAAAAAAAAGGTATCAAAAATCATTAACAAAGTATTTTCTTGGTATTTAATATAGTCGAATTGGCATAACAAATACTTAAATCTTCATCATTTTCCTGCACTCACTTTTAATGTTAAGATTTAAAAACATAGGCATCTTTGGAACAGACAAAATGCAAGAGGAATCATTGCATACTCAATGGATCATTAAATAATGATATAATTAATGCGAGATATTTCGAAGTTAGACACCGCGTTAAGTTATCGAAACCTTCAACTTTCAACCATAGTGCGCAAAATCAAAATAAAACATTGAAAATAATGCATCCATTGCATAGATTGCATTACGGTTATGATTAAGCTGAAGATCCGAGGAACATGGCCGTTTGTGTTGTTGAAACTGCACTGTCTAAAAAAACCAGGTGTACACTCAATTAGTAAGATATATATATATATATATATATATATATTAGTCATCGACATACTAAGCCCGTTTACGCTGAATCATAGCTCATCAGTGTGGCTAGACATATCCACTTGCTACTGGCCGGGATCGAAACTTGACCGATTTGGTGTCACTCGGAGTTGCTATCCTCGAAGCCATAGGGGCGTGGAATTAGAGAAGGTAAACTTTAATGTGTTGTATATAAGCAGAGCTTACACACGCTAGTCACCGAAAGAACTCAATTCATTGTTGAGAGTAATACATATATTGCAAAAGAAGTGGAAACTGTTTTTAAAGGTTTCTTCTCTAGAGAGCTCAATCGTAATATATATGTAAATATATATACTGAGTGGAAGAGAGGAGAAAATTCAACATCTAAAACCCATGGTTATAAATCCAGAATTTATTTCAGCAATGTGAAAGCTTTTTACAGTTGTTTTGCAATTAAAAAAATACATTATAAAAATAAATTTGATACGAAAAATATGTTGTGTTTATCGGCTCAGAACGACAAAACTGTAAGCCGAGTTCGAATTCCAGTTGAATTCCTCGCATTCACTTACGCGCAAATACCCATGTGAAAGTTATTAATCTGTCTCTTCCTTCCAATTTATGGATCAAATAACAAGAACAGATTGGGTCCTATAGCCTTGGCTGACAGCCAATCTATCGCAGAACATAATGGCAACCTACTGCAAGAAAATCTTCTGACTAGTCAGTTACAACCAATACCTATTTATAGTAGAATGACCAGCTATGCTTTTTATAGAAAATAACCAACCATATTTGACTGCTGCTGTTCTCAAATCTAACCTGACCAGGGGTGGTAGCACCTGTTAGAGTCCTAGCTATAGAAAATAGTGAACTCATACTAAACAAAGGAGAACATTCGGAAAAAATAAAAATTAATTTTATAGTAAAATTACCAGCAACCTGATTTTTATATAAAAAATATATCAACAACATATATTTAGGTTAAAATTAATAGGAATTCTCATTTATAGTAAAATTTACGATACTGGTAGTTCAAGCTATAGAAACGTGTGCAAATTTTTTCGATTTCGACATCAAATAACCCTAAAATAGGTTGGTATGTGGCTAAACAAAATCAACCAAACAACCAACATGAAAAAAGTCTTTCGTGGTATTACTCCAGAAAATATCAGACAATTTCTTAATGAAATTAAAAATCAAAACATATAACATAAAAAAACTGCAATATAAAATTCACATATCACCGCCTATAGCAATGATGTTCACATAAATATATATATGTACAAAAGCTGAGTATCATATACCATGTATTCAACTGTGATAGCAGAATAACACTTCAAAACCCACAAGTAAATTAATGTTCTTTCTTTTCGTTTTACTCTTTCTCCCTCTCTCTCTTCGTCTCTGTCACTTTTTCTCCCCCCCCCTTTCTCTCTCTATCTCTTTCTTTCTCTCTCTTGCTATTCTCTATTTTCTGTTGTTTTATTTGTTATTGTATTTCTTTTCTTAAATTCGTCTTCTCAGCAAACTAGATTTTTCCCTGAAATTCTACTTAGCTTCTTGAAAGTTGAAAATGTTTCCGTCTTTTTTTTTTTTTTTTTTTTTTTATTGTTGGTGGTTGGGGAAGTTTTTAATTTTTTTTGTTTTTTTTTTTGGTGCTTGATAAATGGAAACTTCGAAACACTTCTTGGTAAGGAGACGATAATGGTGACAGTGTAAAACGAATAAATCAATTAAAATATTTATTTGTTTTCCGTTTTGGTTTCTCTTTCCTGCTATGTCGGTCGGGGATGCGATCAGTAATCTGCGTTCACTTGCATTTTTCTCCTGGCTCCGTCGTGAATTATGCAAAAGCGACTAAATTCTTTCCTAGATCACGAAGAGATCTAGTAAACGCTACTGAAACTGTTCTCACTGTTACGAAACTAGATTTGAAATTTTCCTGTTTGTCGCAGTGCAGTGATCAATTGGTGATATGCATTTTTTTTTATACTTCGGTACTATACACATAACGAAGATATTCTCTCAGCATTTGTCCGAACCCGCCTTTGCTAGAATAGACATTGTGATCAAAAAGGATTTTAAAAATTTTTATTATTGTCACTCAGAACGACGAATCGTGGAGCCGAGTTCAAATTCCAGTTGAATTCCTTGTATTCACTTACACACAAATACCCTTAGAAATGGTATTAATTCATCTCTCCCCTCAAGCTATGGGTTAAATAATAGGGCAGATTAAGTTCTATAGCATTGGCTAGCAACTAGTCTACCGCAGAATACAATGTTAAACTACTGTGGGATAATCTTCTGCCCAGTCAGTTATGTCTTTTTCGAGACATGACCGGCCAAAGCGTTTATCACATATGGCACTTAACTGATTATTTTTATTACAAATTTTTGTATTGAATTTGAAAAATAAAAAAAAAAACAATCAAAATCTAACAACATGAACACGTAAATCAGATCACGAATATCAACAAAGATTTTGTGAAAAACTCATAATGGTTCCCGCTTTTTTAAATTTGAAAATTATCTGTAAGCTGATCACCCTACGAAAGCCAAAACAAATTATGCTCAATATTCAGTCAGTTAAGTGCCATACGTGATACACGCTTGGGCGATCATGTTTCTAAAGAGACATGACTGACTGGGGAGAAAATTATCCCGCAGTAGGTTGCCGTTGCTTTCTGCTACAGACTGTTTGCCAGCCAAGGATATAGAACCTAATCTGTCCTCTTATTTAATCCATCAGTAGAGGGAAGAGATGGATTAATGCCTTTCCCAAGGGTATTTGTGCGTAAGTGAATGCAAGGAATTCAACTGGAATTTGAACTCGGCTCCCCGATTTTCAAACCGATAACCACTGCACCACAACGAATATCCACATTGCACGATTTATTAAAACGTATTCGTGTCCAGAAGGCGTAATTGATAGCAAGTCGGAAAAATAATCCTGAAAGTTGAATTCAAATTCTAGTCGATTTCGTGATTTTTTTTGGGGGGGGGGGGGGGGGGCAGTAATCTTCGGAAAGTTAAGAATACATCACAGCTCTCGCTATCTATGGGTTAAATAGTAGGAATTGAATATGGAATAATTATTATTATCTCCACAAATTTTTTAATGCAGTATTTAAAGTAGGTTCAAAGTCATCTCTATAAGGCAACGGTCGACAACCCCCGACTCTTATATTTGGGGGTGGGAGTTGGGGAAATAGGTTCACACGATTTAAATGTAATTATTTTTTTATTATGAAAATTTTCGACATACGAAAATGCTTCTGTAATTTGTTTAAACAAGCATTATCATAAAACTTATAAAATAAAAAATGTTTTAGCGGTTTAAAAAAAAACACAGCAAGGCAATTTTTAAAAGTTTTTTTTTCTACTAAATATGCAAATGTTTAACAATTTACACCTATTTCTGCTATTGTGTGACCAATGCAGACTGCAGAGCAATAAAGCAACGCGCATGCGTGAATTGTCTCCGTCACTCATACTGAGTTTTACTAAAACAGTTGAGAAGCGAGTTTTTCTCTCGTTTTGCAGACTTCCAGAAATATAGAATTCTATTTGAGTTATTTGGTAATCCTTATGAAACAGATGTGGAGCAAGTGGCAGAAGAATATCAGTTGGAGTTAATTTGACTCACAGTGCGACGAATGTTTAAAATCAAAATTTCATTTCGAATCCACTGCTGACTTCTGCAAGAAATATATATTGCCAAGCGGAAAATACAAAAACATCATGGCTAATGGGAAACTGATGATGATGATGTCATTATTTGGAAGTACATATGCTTGTGAACAACTTTTTTTAGAAAAAGATTGTGTAGCAAACACCTGGATGGTATTTTGCTCCTGTCATCAACAAATATTTACCTGATGTAGAGAAGCTATCGTACAATAAGGAGAAACAAGTACCTCATTAAATTACTTACCGTTTCTAATTGTATTTCGTCTGTAATAAGGAATTTGCTTTTTTTTTGTAGATTATAATAGTAGATTGTTTTATTACTACAGTAAAATAAAGATTTTTGTGAAATATGTTTGTATTTTTTTTTGTAGTAAAATAAGTGATATTGTTTAAATACAATTAAATTATATTGAATCCTTGCTTTCTTCAAACACATAGAAAATCTATTCACATATTTAATAACATGGTTCTCCTCCATGACATTGGAGCTATCGCTGTTTGGTCCTCCTCCATGACTCTACATAGCTTTTTGGCTCTCACTCTTCAAAAGATTGCCGACCCCTGCTATAAGGGATAATTTGTTTCTAGCCATTTTTAATAGTCAATGTTCAAATATACATATACATATATTCTCTTAGTAACACGTTAATTATTTACTCTCTGTAGATTCCTTTTCCCATAATTGTAATGTATTATTCTCTTAAAATAATTTGTTGTTTTTTTTCAGGATGAAGGCAATCTACCGTTAGTCGGTGAACTGAATACTGTTAACATATCTGTTGTACATTTCGAGATTCTTGACAAAACCTAAAGAATGATTGTATTTCGTCTGTAATAAGGAATTTGTAATGAGATCAAGTCCCAAGTAGGCATCTACGCAGATGACACTACAATATACTCCCGCTCCAGTAAAAAACCTGTCGTGGCGGACAGACATAATCTCGCTGCTGATCTTGAGCGGGATCTACACTCTGTGGTGAATTGGGGCAAGAAGTGGCTTGTCAACTTCAGTTCATCTAAGACCAAGCTGTTGTCTGTCAACCATTACAGGCAACCTCTCCTGCCTCCCATAAGCATGGACCAAGTGATTCTCCCCTTGAGAGTAATACACTACGCCTCCTCGGACTTACCCTGTCCTCAGACCTCAAATGGAACCAGTATATTGAATCCATAGCAAAATCTACTGCTAAGAAGGTTGGTTCACGACGTTGATCCAGGATGTTTTTTCCACCTGAATCCATCCTGCATATATACAAGTCAACCATCCGTCCGTGCATGGAGTACTGCTGCCATTTATGATCAGGTGCCCCTGCCGTTCTCCTCAGTGTTCTTGACAAGCTCCAAAGGAGAGTCTGTAATGTGATAGGTACTGATCTGGCGGACTCGACTGCAGCCACTTCCCCATCGTCGAAATGTGGACTCCCTTTGTCTGTTCTATAAATACTTTCATGGCTTCTGCTCGGACGAACTTAAGTCACTGATGCCTCCTCAACAGGTGTTTACTCGTGCAACCACACTGGCAACTGGGTCCCACCCATTCACAGTCAGGTTAGCCAAATGCAGACGGCAATTCTACTCCTGCAGCTTCTTCTCTCGCACTTCCCGCCTGTGGAACTCGCTCCCGTATTCTTGCTTTCCTAACGGCTACAACCTCCAGAAATTTAAATGCAAAGTCAATACTCATCTACTAACCACTGGCCTCTAGCTCTCTCCCCTCCCCTGTATAACCTTCCCTTTCTCTCCACCTATGTATCTGTCATCGCACCTGCGTTCTATTGTTCCTTTCTAACTAGTTTGTACTCCTCACTCTTTTCTAATTAATCTTTTTACATTTATGCAACCCCCTGCACATCAGTGGCGTTTCCGCCTTGCTCGGAGTGAAATGATTAAAAAAAAATCGATTCTGGCCAAGTCTCCGGACTTCAGTCACTTTCTCACCGACGTAACGTGGATTCCCCTGTCTTTTCTGCAAATATTTAAAATGAGCTTTTTCCCTATTAAAAATGAGCTTTTTTCGTCTACAGGAATTTAAGCTTACTACTAGATTAACATCTAGGTCCCATCATTTTACTCTTGAAATAGCCAAATGCAACTATCACTTTTACCTCATTAATTTATCAACTAGAATATGTTTAGAATATAGCTGTCATATAGATGAATATTTCCGCTTTCGGTTCGTTACTAATGTTTCTGTTCCTAATTATTCTACATTCTGTGATACCCTTCTGTCTCAGTGGCTTTACTGCCTTTCATGAAGTATTACCGATTAAAAAATAGAAATTTAAAAAAAAGAAAAATTAAAAAACATTTTACAGGGTACAGTGGAAATTTCTTTCACATATACCTCCCAGAAATATATCCTTCATAATGGTAACACATTAGTGGTAATAATGTATTTATCTCGCTAATGTCTTATCATTATGTGGAAGGTTATTTTTGGGGTGGGGGTCGATGTGGGATGTAATTTTTGATGCATCCTGTATAATAAATGTTATTCTGCATCTCAAAATTTCAGACACTAAACTCGGTATTTAACAGCCATTTTTATTTTATTATTTTTTTATTTACTTTTGTATTTTATTTTTTTATTTTTATTATTTTACTGCTCAAAATATTTTACTTGTTCGTACGGAAAATGGCGGAAGCCAAAGAGGGGAATGACCGAGTAACTGCAAAATCAATAACCGACAATAAAGAAGCCAAAATTTTACATACATTTACTGGATTGAAACGCTGCCAAAATCATTCATGACTTGGCTTTGCGAAAGAAAACTTTGGATTGCTCGGCCACGTTTGTTCTCACGTAGTTAGTAAAGATAATACGAGTGAGAGAGAGTGTGTGTGTGTGTGTGTGAGAGAGAGAGAGGAGCTTCTTTTTCACAGCAATTGCAGGAGAATGTCTGGCCAGGCGATAGGAGTCCCGATTTGGTAGAGATTCTTCTTTTGCTATTTTTTCTACCAACCTGCTTGATATACTTATGATGTTTGTACCTCTGTGTAGACCTACTTTTTTTCTTTATCTTTTTCTTCTTTTCTTCATTCTTTTGTGTTAATCAGTCTCTTCCCTCCAGTTATGGGTTAAATAATAAAACAGATTGGGTTCTATAGCCTTGGCTTGCAACCAGTCTACCACAGAAAGCAATGACAACCTACTGCAGGATAATCTTCTGCCCAGTCAGTCATGTTTTTTTCGAGACATGATCGCTCAAAGCCTGTGTCACGTATGGCAATTAACTGACTGACTGTTTTATCTATTTTTAATTGACTGGTTATTTTCTAAGTGAAGCTTCGATGTGACACAAGGCCGAAAGTATTGAGAACCCTGTAAGGATCGTACTCATTACTCAATTGTAATGATTCTAGGGAATCATTACACCATGTCGAGGTGATTAAACGATTTTCTAAGCGCCGCTTAGATGTGGTACAAAGTATGGGGTACCCAGTGAGAATCCCACCCACTTCTTCTTTTTCCTCTTTTTCTTCTTCTGTGTGTCCATGTCCCTTCAAGACGTAGGTTATCACGGGCCTTCACGTCTCCCTATCGCTGATGGCTCTTAGCACGCTTTAACAGTTACCCCAAACAAACCGCAGTCTGTCATCCACTTGCTCAGGCCCGTCAAGTATATTACACGCTGCTTTCTCTTGTTACTCTGACCTGTGAGTATCAGATTCTCCAAACCCTTCTTTTTTCATTATATTCCCCAAGAACTTTAGCTGTCTTTCCTTTATAATTTCCTTTTCGTTTTAATCCTTTCCAAAAATCTATCTGATGATATCTGCAGCATCCTGCTGTATAAACACATTTCAGTTGCTTCAAGGTTTTCCTTGAGTTTTTATGATATTGTCCATTATTCACAGCCATATTTAAGAACAGACATCACATAGCACTTCAGTACTTTCTTCTCTGTTTCTGGCGAAATGTTCCTGTCTCTCAATACTATGTTTCTGAAATGCATCATTCACCATGCTAATTTATTTTCTGATCTCAGTGTCGCACTTTTCGTCTTCTGTTAAAATAATTCCCAGATGTTTACATTTTTGTTCCCACATGAATTTAGTATCCCCCACCTGTAATTGGCATCTTAGGCTCCTCTGTTTGCTGATCACATCTAATCGTTTTTGTAGTCTATTTGTAGTCCTTTCTTTCGACTTTCTTCAGCTTATCTTCTTTATGATGTCTTGTAATTTATTTTCCGTGTCTGCTCCCAGCACTGTATCATCTGCGTATCGTATGTTGTTCAGATTGTGGCTGCTGATGAAGAACTCTGGCATAACTTCTAGGGTTTTCATAATATTCTCGCTGTACAAGTTGAATAGATGCAGGTGAAAAGACACATCATTGTCTTAAGCCCTTTTCTATCTTTGTATATCGGCTGAATTCGTTTCTTGTCCGTATGCAGGCGGTTTAGAGTTGAGGAATGCTGAGTATTTTTATCTGTTCATTATGGCGTACTTTTTCAAACGCCTTTGCATAGTCAATAAAACATATTTTCATGGTTTCTGCTCCGATGCGCTCAGCTCACTGATGGAAATACTTTCCGTATACTTACTTGCCTGACGGCTCATTCTCCAAAAATTTAAATGCATTGTCAGTTCCCATCACTTATCCATTTGACTACAGTCCTTCACTCATCCTTTCCCCATTACCTTTTATATCTTGTTCTTTTTTTTCTCACCTTACCGTCGCAACTATCTTCACACCGGTATTCCCATCATTCTTTTGCCTTTTCTCTGACACCCCATTAACCAGTTCGACTTAAATGGTGAAAATAAAAATATATTTGGGATCAACCAAAGACACATTTAAGAACAGGTGGTTTAATCACAAGTCTACATTCAAAATAGAGATTTAAAAAAACTGTACAAAATTGGCCAGCCACGTGTGGAAATTGAAATTAAAATATGGAAAAGACCCAAACATAACGTGAAGTATAGTGATAACATCCAAGCCTTACAACGGTTCCAGGAAGAAAAGTTAGCGATGATGCTATTCCCAAACAAAAATGAATCATTGAATGAAAGAACAGAAATTATGACTAAGTGTAACCGTACTAAATAATACATGTTAGTTTCATGCAACCATGGGTGAAAACGTTATAATTTCTTGTAATTTTAAAAATTGCGCGTTCAAAAATTCCCCGTCACGTGAGCGTTCTAAAAACCACCGTTACTTGAGCGTTCTTAAAAAAATGGTAAACGGCAAAATCAGTTATTGCAAATCGCCTGAAGACATCAAATGTTAGAAATCTAGTTCGCGTAATAACTCGTTTACAAATGAAAAATATTCAAAAGTTCTACAATATAATTGTATTGAACACGTTTTAATACAAATGTTTAATGGTTTAATTTTATTATGACCAAAAACTAAGTAATTAAACAATCATATATATATATATATATATATATATGAATAGCTACCGCCACATTAACCAATAAGCACACACAAAACATAGAGGGTTGGATGCAAATTAGATAAAGAAAGAGTAATGAAAATACAAACGCGGGCACAAAACGTTTTTTATTGATTATACAAGCATAATAATAACTTATAAAAATAACCATGACAATCCTGAACGCATTCATCTTCACTTTCAAAACAATTATTATTGTTATGATTATTATTATTATGTATTTAAAATTAAAAATGTAATAGTTGTATTATCATAAAAAATTACGAAAATAAAAATTGTCAAAATAATTTCAATTAATTAACTAAATTCGAGTATAAAATAATCTTAGAACCACTGTTATAATACTGGTAATATTGGTTTAATACTTACTGTATGCCTACTTTTGCAGACCCCCAAATATTTATTTGATTGAATAGTTGTTTAATCATGAAATCTTCTGTGGTCTGATCTATTGATGCCTTTTCCTAGGTATGTGGAAGTCTCACGTTCGAATCATGCCAGAAGATAGACATTTTCTTACGAGATTTCTCGAATATTGAAGGGAGCATATATATATATATATATATATATATATATATATATATATAATAGATAACCTAAAGAGCCACCAAACCTACCTAGGTTTTACCTAACCGGATCTTCAGGAAAGACTGGCTTCCCTGAAGATCCGGTTAGGTGAAACTTAGGTAGGTTTGGTGGCTCTTTAGGTTATCTATTTTGTCTGCTCTGCTTCCGCATTATGCGCTTTTTTGCTATAGATTACTCGTCTCGGGTTTTTTCTTTGGGCTATGTACTTTGACTGATGTTCACGTGCTTAGCTCTTTCTTTTTTTACATCCATTTTTCCTTACGCGTATGTTCTCGGAGGGTTTTTCGAAAAGAGTATAGTGATAAATTTATATATATATATATATATATATATATGTATGTATGTTTCACAGCTTATCGGTACGGTTAGACATACGATTAATTTTACCCAGGATTGAAACCTGACCGAATTGGCGTCAGTCAGTGATTATACCTTTGAGCGCTCGGTAGGAGGCAGACTTTTAGCGTATGATGTGTTATACGCCAGTAGTTAGAGTGCTCTAACTCATTGCTGAACGGACGATATATATGTTCTTTAAAACAATATTTAAAAGTATTATTACAGTTAGGTTTACGTTTAAAAATATCCAAAAACACTATCGCTTTCTACGTCACGTGATGTAAACATCTCGCGACAGACGCTCCTCACGACGAACGCTTCTAGTTTAAATTTTAAAATCATTTGTTTCTGATGAAAGGCCGGTCTGAAATATAAAATATATATATATATATATATATATAATAACAGAAATAAATAAATTCTGTCAAAAAAATACATTTTTAAACTTACAACTTTTTAGTAGTTTTTTCTTTACATATTAAGACAGTATACGTGGATCATCATTATGCTATATATATATAGTTTAAGTATCACAAATAAAGTATCGACTCATATACGAGTTTCCATTAAAATTACTGTTAAAACAAATAAATTTAAATAAATATTTTAGAAATAATATAATGAATTTTATTTTTTCAATGAATCCTAGAAGCGCTATAAATATACTAAATAACATTAAGTCCTAACCCCGTCTTTAATGAATTTGAGGTCCTCACATTTTCAGCAAACAAGCCGAGCGTTTGCTCGTAGATTCTCCACCAACTTGACATTGCATTCATCTAGGGTATCCGTACCTGACTTCCCACCTAGAACTGAGGATGAACTGAGAGACTTTTACTTTACCTTCTCGCTGGTTTCTAACATAATTTCAAAGCAAGCGGAAGCGACGGAATCCCAATCATTGTACTGAAGAAATATGCCCCTGAACTTTCCTTTGTCCTTTCCAAACTAAACAATTACACCCTGTTGGTTTATTGCTTTTCTGCCTGCTGGAAACGTCCTCTGAAATTCCTGTATATAAGAATTTTGGAGAACCCTCAGTTTCCCACTAATTATCGAACTATCAGCCTTCTACCGATTTTTGGCAAAGTATTCGAGGCTGTTATCAATACCGAATAGTTCAACATCTCACAGCCCATGGTTTCTTCTCTGACAAACATTATGGTTTCCGTATCATTAGGTCCACTTTTAATATGCTAACGACATACATGCAAGGATCTCGATAAGAATGTACGAAGCTCGAGCTTTTGCTCTGGATGTTTGACAGAGTGTTGCGTGCTGGCCTTCTACGCAAGGTACGCGGCTATGTTATAACTGAACGATTGTTTGTTCTAATTCAGTCGTTCCCTACAAATCGCGTAATGAAGGTAGTATTTAACGGACATCACTCCAGATACTATCAAGGCACTATTCTTTGATTTGTCTGATCTTCATCAACGATTGCCTTGATGTAATTACATCTCAATTAGGCATCTACGTTGACGATATCATTTACTTCTGCATCGATCATAAATCCGCTGAGGCTGACAAAGAAAAACTTCGCTCCTGAGCTCCTGAGCTTGAAAAGGGCCTTCAATCTGTGGTTGACTAGTGTAAGAAATAACTCGTGAATTTTAATGGTTCTGTTAACCACCATAGACAATCGCACAGACAACCCCATTAGCATGGATCAGGCTAGTCTCCCTAAAAGCAAAACACTGCGCCTCCTCAGCCTAACTCATCTCAGCCAACCTCAAGTGGAATGACTACATCGAATACATAGCTAAATCTGTTACTACGAAGGTCTGTTCCCTGTGCAGGTCTAGGAAGTTTTCCCGTCTGAATCTATCCTGAACACACACACACACACACACACATATATATATATATATATATATATATATATATATATATATACTATCCACCTATGCATTGAATACTGCTGTCATATCTGGTCGGGTGCCCTGGTATTCATCTCGGTCGGGGTTCTTGACTAAATCCAACGATAATCTGCAATGTGATCGATTACGACCTGGTAGCTCAGCTCCAATCACTTTCTCACCGACGTAATTTGGCTTCCCTCTGTCTCTTCTACAAATACTTTCACGGCTTCTGCTCCGATGAGCTTAGCTCCATGATGTCTGCGCTGCATGAATTTACTGTAGCTACTAGAATAGCAAGTAGGTCTCACAATTTTACAGTGAAACCAATAAAATATAACCAACTTCCATTCTCTATGCTTCTTTTCTAGAATTTCTCGCATTTAGAATTCCCCTACGTATACTTGCTTCCCAGACAGCTACAATCTCCAAGAATTTAAATGTAAGGTCCATTGCCATCTCCTACCTTCTTGAATCGCATCCTTTTCCTCATATTCTACTCCCGGTCCACTCTACTCTCATCAGCTCTTTTCACACTAGTGTCTGCATCCTTCTCTTAGCCATGCTTTGACATCCCCTATAACTTGTTCCTCTTTCTCAGCGATCCACCTCTTACCTAATTCCTTGTGCACCAGTGGCACTACTGCCTTGATTGGTGTGGAATGATTATAAAAAATAATAATACTTACACTATAATTACTTTTGCAGCCCCTTATATATATATATATATATATATATATATATATATATATATATATATATATACAGCGTGCGATGAATAAATTGTCGTCTAAATAACGCATGAATGAAAATAACACTGGTTTTTCATTTTAAGGTATATATATATCAAAATCACACAAAATATCTTGAAATACAATAGAGTAAATTTATTCATTAAAATCGCCATAACGGCATCCAGACAACTATTTTCTGTAAATTTTCTGGACGATTTTAAATTGGTGTATGCTGCCATAATCTTTGTCTTCAAGATTCTTTGGTGTTACAAGGAGTTTTGTTGGTTTCTCGCTCGACTCTAACCAAAAATAATAATCAAGGAAGTTGCAGTCTGAGAAGTTAGCTGGCCAGATAAGAGGATTTATGCTTTCGCAGAAATTGTATGACAGCGATGACTGGGTTCTTCTGCTGTTCTCTTCTCAGACATAAGGTATTCAAGCAGCTACCCTCTTAATCTAGAGCTGTACTAACTCCTAAAGGCATTTGATATAGGCCTCGCTGTTAAATCTGAAACCCTGTGGAAAGATGAGCATAACATCACCATCACTTGTGATTACTCCAAACACATTCGTAATCACCATGAGACTCATTCAACTCTTTCTGAATCCTCTGCACTGTTCTCAGATTAACATCCTAACACTCTGAAAAGTTCGCTTTACCTATATAAAGATCCTGCGCAAGTGTTGGCAGAACAGAGTTTAGGGGATATAGCACAAAGAGAAACTTTACTAATGGCTACAAAAGACAGGAAATTGTGGAGAACCATGATCGTCCATAGACAGAAAGGACATGATGCATAGAAGAAGATAATGCTCGTGTGTTTGTTGGAAAAAGAAAGAAGTCATGTGTGAAGTTACGGACAGGCTTCAGAATTAAATTCCTGGCAAAGTAACAACCAAAAGAAACTAACGTCATGTATTTTGGAATTATTATTATTATTATTATTATTATTATTAATCCGATTAACTAAACAAAATAACATTTGAATTTTCCATGTTCAAAGTTTGGAAACATCAATGGTGTCGCTAAAAATATTTTCTTTCAATATTTTTATTTTAAATATTTTCACTTTAATTTGTTTATTTAATCTTATTTTTCGAGAAGTCCCGGAAAGTTTGTCAATACCCCGGACGTTTTTTTTTTTTCAAATTATTTTTACTTTTATTTTTATTTATTTAAGAATCCTCCACCATCGACATTGGCAGATATCCAAGCATCGAGAAAAAAAAAGCATAATTTTTGCTGACATAATTTACGCCTCGCACATCACACATGCGCACACCACCAACAATCAAAAATAGAAGCGGGAAAAATACTAAAGAAAATAAACATATATTAAACCATTAGTTGGAAACGTTAGATAATTTGGAGAGGAATCGGGGGTGTTAGATGTTGGCATCGTGTCAAATTTAAATATAGGTAAAATTTGAAAGAGGTAGTTATTATCAGCAATATATATATATATATATATATATATATATATATATATATATATATATAATATGCTGAGAATTTGGTTAACGAGATTGTTCTTTTCTCTCTCTATTTTTTTTTTATTTATTTGTTTGTTTATTCTTAGATACGTCATTAATTTCACTTAGTGTGAATTATTTATGTTTGCTTATGTAGTAAATATATTTTCATACGCACGAGTCTGTGCGTTTCTCTGGGCAATTAGTGAAAACGTTCAAAAAACGAGGCATGATAGTTGAGCGATGACTGTATATCAATAGTTAGCGATATCGTCTCGCGATCTTTAGTTCATGAGTTCGTTCCTTGCGCATATTCCCAATATTATATTCTTGTGCCATTCCTGACGGAGCCTTTAATTACCTGGATATAGTCTAAGTAAAACTGTTTCTGCATCTTGAAATTTTCAAAACAAGGTGATTCAGAAAGAATGGTATAATTTAATAATCTACAAATTTGACCAATTCTCGTTTAAATGATCTCAGATTCTTACAGTGTGTGTAGAACAAACACACACTTATATTTTTAATGTTTGTGTCTATATCTGAGATGAGGTATATATTGTTCAGACTGTTGTCTCCACCGTTGTTGCCATATCTATGGAGATTGAGACAACTGAGTTACCTGGAAGTGAGATGACACATGGAACGAGAACGATCTGGCTTAGTGAATGAAATAAAGGATTCTGTTCAAAATTTTAATCACCTGAAGAATGTCGGAGCATACATCGGCTAACGTAATGAATATAGCAATCAAGATAAAGACAACAGTCCGAACAAAGTAAATAATTTTAATGTTTTACTGTTTTCTCTTTCCAACATATAGAAATGCAATTCAGTGATAAAGAAAATGTATTTCATATATTAGAGTATATTAACTGATAATTCTAATTCTAACAAAATAAATTTTCTTGCAAATAACGAACGGAAGACTCGTGTCTTAAATAAAACGTCATAGGATCGCCTATTATGTTGCGGTGATTTTGACAACACAGCAAAACAAGGCATATTGACGCATCAATTAGAGACATTGGTTCTTGTACGATCAAAAAAGTTAAACACCGCCCTGCTTGGTCAGTACCGAGACGGGTTAGCAGTATGGAATACCAGGCGCTCTCAGCGTAAATATGCAATCAGTGCAATGGATAATTGCTCGGTAGTTTTAATCAGAGATTTAATTTCCAATTCTTATTGAGTTTATTATATATCGCTTATTCTTCTACCCCATCTAAAGGTTAATTAGTAAAAACTGTATCACTAAGCAATTACTATCTCCAAAATTATTCTTACAATGTTAAAATGCCCTTGAAATATTAAAATGTATCCGCCACTTCTACTCCAGCATTTTATTTCTCTCAATTCCCGCCTGTGGAACTCCCTTACATTTACTTTCATCCATGATAGCTACAATCTCCGAAAATTGAAATGCAACGTCAGTTGTCATCTTCTATCTTTTTACATCCTTATCTTAATAGCCTCTGTACCTAGCGTTCTCTATCACTAACCCCCTTCACACTAGTGACGGTGCCGCCTTGTTTGGGGTAAAATGATTTAAAAAATTAAAAAATTAAATAATAAAGCTGTAGTAAACCTATCAATGAATGAATCAATTCAGAGCCGAACAATAGTGTTCAGGGAAAATAAGTGAGATAATACGCTAAAAATAAACCAGTTGCAATGCAGTTTTGGACATGTTAGAAAAAAATTAAAAAGGAAATCGTATCCGTGGATTAAAAATGGTTCTG
Source organism: Ascarosepion bandense (assembly GCA_037127315.1). Taxonomy (NCBI): domain Eukaryota; kingdom Metazoa; phylum Mollusca; class Cephalopoda; order Sepiida; family Sepiidae; genus Ascarosepion; species Ascarosepion bandense. The sequence continues at coordinate 306,291 of JBBBDQ010000472.1, read as the reverse complement.
GACGACCACCAGTATCGCAAGAGATGGCTGAGCGGCTTAGGGAGACATTTTCATGAAGCCCCTGGAAGTCCGTAAGGAAAGCAAGATTCTATTCCACCAACATTAATTTGGCATGTCGCAATGAAATGTTTGCGAATAATACTCTAAGAGATGCACCTTTCTCGGTTAAGGCCGATGACAAGCATTCAGTTGTGTGTGATTATAACAGAAAAACATAAAGACGAGTTTGAAACTGGTCTTGAAAATCACTGCTTCGCTAGAAACTGTTACGACAGGCAGCAACTTGTAGGGGGGGTCTAACAATTTGACGCGTGCCTTGTCACAGACGATGCGCTTATTGAAAACTTGTGAAATGGTTCAGGAAATCAATATAATTTCGAAATCATAATTTAAATTTTGGTGAATAAATCTTAGTTTGCTAAACAATAAGCCTGTTCAGTTTCATTTGCGTATACTATGGAGTTACTCAGATATTTGCGCCTTAAATATCACCATTTTAAATAACTTCTACTTTGTGTGTCAAAAGATTGAATTGCGTTGGTTAGAGATAAGAAATGAAAAGTGGCTTTGCAGAAATTCTTCCATTCGGGTGGGCATGCCTACTTGGAAAATTCAGCATCGTATATTATTGTTGTGTCTTTCGAAAATGATCGTCGCAGGCTTATATTTTAAATAAGCAGTGCTTGCTGGATTCATTTTCTAACTCAATCACAGTTTCTTATTCATTCTTTACAGCAAGACCATCCTCAGGAAATTAGAAGTAAATTTTAGGGGACACAGTCTTAACAAAATAAGGTACGCAGATGGTTTTTAGACAAGGTACTAAGGAAATTCTACTGAAAGGACTAACAATTGGAGGAAAACAAAATAAGAAATTGTACTTAGAACTCCAGTTTCCTCTGGGGTAAATAAACGAGACATAAACACACATCTTACCTTTTATATATGTATATATATTATCGATTTTCTGCACTATTGTAAGAACTGCAACCTTGAAACTTCTGAATATCATTTCTTATGGCTTTGTCTATGAGTGTATCAAATTTGATTAAAATCGGACCATTCCTTCTACAACCCGATTTTTTGATGATTGATTTTCAAACTTATCGGGGGTACCTCAACACAAAACCTAGCTAAGAACACTCACAGATGCTTATAGTACAACTGTGTAAATTTTCAAGAAAATCAGTTCAGCCGTTTCGGAGTCTATAGGTAACAGACACACACAGACACAGACACACATACACACGCACACAGTCCCACTTATAAATAAGTTTAGATTTAAATTAGATATACACTCCCGATCAAAAATTTAAGACCACTTAATAATCTTTAAAAAGAATTTTTTTTTATGGATAGATTTTAAACTCCTCCCACTTAAGGTTACCAATACTACAGTCTAAAAGGTTATGGAAACAAAAAGCTATATTCCAAACATTTTATTTAGAAATTTACATTTTTATAAAATGAGGCGATTTACACATGATCAAAATTATAAGACCAGAGACAAAAATTCTACGAAATTGTACAAAAAGTGTATGAAAATATTTAATAACCAAATTTAATAATGAAGTCTACCTCCACTGCTTTTGATGACTTCAAAAATTCTGTCGGGCATGCTAGAAATAAGCGTTTCCATTAAGGTGTGGGGGATCTCGCGTTAAAGTGTGATTTAATCATAAATATCTCAAATTGTTTTTTCTAAATGTTATTGTGACATTTATTTATTGTTATGAGTGCTAAATTAGCTTCAAAGGAATAACCAACGCAGCTATTTAAAAAAAAAAGTATTTTAAAATGTTTCAGTTTTAAAATGTTTCAAAAAGCTGGAAGTGTGTTTTAACGTGACCGTAATTAAACTAGTGAAAATATTTCATTTTGCAATATTTTTTATATTTTTCTTTTCCGACGTATACACACGGGAAGCTCAACGGTAAAAATGTCCTTGTGTCACATCCGGCCTTTGTGGGTAGGCTCGGGTAAATACAGATTAGATTTCCTGTTGTGTTTGCTACTTTCACTTACGCTCAAATATCATTAAGAAAATCTATGAATTAATCTCTTTTCCTCCAATGCACAACTATGGGTTAAATAATGACTTAGAAAAAAATAATTGTTATTAAAGAAAAAAATCTTAATAAAACATTCACTCGCAAAAATATGAATTGTTCTTACAATCCAAGAAATTATTTCGGTTTTAAATACAACCAACATAGCCAGTCAAACAGTAAAGTGCTAGTTCTTAAAACATGCAAAATGAAACATTTGCATTTATTTCATTAATTAAAGTCGTGTTCACTTAAACTTCTAAATGTTTGATATAGAGAGTAACCCATTAAAAAAATACTTTTTTAAAAGCGTCGATGGTTATTCGGCAGAAGCTACTGAAACATTTATTACAATGAATAAATGTCATGATAAAATTTAGAAAGATTGGAACATTTATGCTTAAATTTCGTTCTAACTGACGGTAGTCAAAATCACCACAAAATGATAGGCGATCCTATGACGTTTTATTTAAGACACGATTCTTCCGTTCGTTATTTGCGAGATAATTTATTTTGTTAGAATTAGAATTATCAGTTAATATAATTCTTGTAATTCTTTGTAATTCTTGAAAATCTGCTTTTCGGGTAACCAGACTGGAAACAAGGTCTCACCCTTTTACAGTTAGATCATCCAAATGCAAACTCCCTTCCATATACTTACTTTTTTTAATGGCCACAACCACCAAGAATTTAAATGCAAAGTCAATTCCCATCTCTTATCTACTTAACTCCAGCCTTTTCCACATCACCCCGTGTATGTTCTTTTTTTTTTTCCTTTCTCTCTATCTTTGCAACTGTATTCATCCTGTGTTCACATTCTTCTCTTCCCCTTTCTCTTTGACCCTCTGTGGCTGGTTCGTCTTTGTCTTCAATCTCTCCTTGTCTAAAATTTAACTTTTTCTATGTAGACCCCTTCACATCAGTGGCATTACTGCCTTGCTTGGAGTGAAATAATTAAAAAAAAGGTACTCCAAGGACATAAAAAATTCGTTTGAAACAAACAAAACAGTACTAGGCTGTTATGTGATATTTGTACTACTATATGGCAGTGAATGTTGGTCAATCTCACCAAAGACAAAGGAAATATTTGAAGCAACTGAAATGTGGTTCTACAGAAGGATGCTGGGGATAGCATGAACGACAATGTTTTGGAATGGATGGAAACAAAACAGAAACATATTTAAAATCAGTAAGAGACATCTGAAGTTACTGGGACACTTTATAAGGAAGGAGGGATTGGAGAATCTCATACTCACAGGATGAATTGAGAGAAAGTGAGACGGGAAAGTGATGTTGGGTTTGACCAAGTGGATGGCAACGCAGGGCTTGGAAGATATGCCAACGAAAAAGTTGTTAAAAGCCACAAGTGAAAGGGATATATGGTGGACTATGATCGCCTACGTCCCGAAAGTAAACGCACATAAAAGAAGAAATTAATAGTTTATTTTGTTTCTTCCCACTTCTCAACTAAATCAGTGAATGTTTGTAGCACATGTGGTTAGAGCCAAGTTTTCGTGGGAGGGAAAACGCTAAGGGATTTTTATATAATCATTTCACCCCAATCAAGGCAGTACTGCCATTGATGCTCAGAGATTTAAAATGAGAGAAAAGGAACTCAAAGAAAAAGGGAACAAGTTACTGGAGATGTCGAAGAAAGTATAAGAGGATGTTAGAAATCAGGAAGATAGATGACAATTAACGTTTTTGGAGATTGTAGGTAAGCAAATCTATGAAAAGGTGTTCTACAGGCAAAATGGGTAAATTTTCGTTTTAGGACCCGAAGGCCTTTACCCCTTCAAATCTTTCCGAAACATCCCTATTTCCGTGCAAATGTATATGCTGAACTCAAATCGGTAATTGTTTATTGAAGAAACCTACCTTTTTTTCATTTTATCGAGAAGAAAAATATGGAACTTCTTGTCGCTGTTTATCTCACCCCCTAACCACGGTTAGAAAACGTTATTCACTGCAGAGTGAATTCACTAGTAGTTTTACGATTTTTTGGTCTTTTTACTTCCATTTTGCTATTAATGCGCGGAAAATGAGTTCCGAAACACAACAAATCGCGGAGTAATTGTTGCCAGAGGGAGTAAATAGAATGAATTCAGTATCCTACGCCTGAATTCATTCATCGGTTAATCAGATATGACAACGGTGGTAAGGGGTAAGATATAGTACGATTTATTTATGGCCGATAACATGAAAAAAGGTACGTTTCTTCTATAAACTATAATCGATTTGAGTTTAGCATATACATTTGCACGGAAATAGGGATGTTTTGGAAAGATTTGAAGGGGTAAAGGCCTTTGGGTCCTAAAACGAAAATTTACCGCAAAAAGTGCGAGAGAAAACTGATAGAATAGAAGTAGCAGTTACATTTGATTATTTTAACAAAAGGTGGGACCTAGCTACTAATCTGGTAGCACGAGTAAATTCCTGTGGTTGGGGCACAAGAGAAAAAAGCTCGTCGGAGTAGAAACCGTGATAATATTTGTAGAAAATACAAAGGAAAGCAACAACGTGTCGGTGAAAAGAAGACCGAAGTCGAGTTGCTATTTTGCGATCGATTACTTTGCAGATAGTCGTTTGGATTTTTTGGGAACCCCGAGATGAATAGCAGGAGCACCTGACTAGATATTGCAACAGTATTTAATGCACGGATAAATGTTAAATTTGCAAGATCGATTCTGAAGTAATTCATTTTCGAAAATTCCTTTTGACTAATGCATTGTTAATCTAATAGAACTGTCTTAACATTCCCAGCGATAAGCCCAAAGTGGTTAATTAATTTGAATTTTGAATGTTTTTAATTGAGATTATGCAGTAACCGGGGCGAGTATTGATATAAAAGACCTGTATCTTTCTTTTCTTCACGATATAAAAGACATGCATTTTACATTTATGCTTGCGTTTTGATAAAAGTACGTATAATAACAAAACGAAATCAAAATTTATTACCTGAAATGAATCTGCCCACTCCCTTGTTGAAAGAGTTTCAAGGGGGCAAAACATCATTAATCCCTTAATATATCAATAGTGCGGTTCTACGGAAGAATGCTGGGGCTACCTCGACCGATCGTGTGAGCAACGACGAAGAGTTGGAGAGAAGAGAAACCAAAATGAACTTTTATATTTAACATTGTGAAGAGACTGTTAAAGTGTCTGAGAAACGTAGTGAGAAAGGAGTGCTTCTAAAATCTGATACTCAGAGGGTAGATAGAGAGAAAGATAAACAAGAGAAAAAAGCATGTGACATTGTGCAGTATCCGTTGCACAAAAACTTCCATTTCATTGGATAACAAATATTACTTGCTTAGTATAGAAGAATTTAAGAATCGCAGTCAAGCGACAATTTACCAATCTTTTATCTAGTAAAATTTCGTGCACTTTTTGGTAGAAGGTAGCTTCAAATAGCTTCCTTAATTTTACAAAAGCTCGAGTTTTTTGATTGGTCGATTCTAGCCGACAAAAATGTCGGCACTCGACACAAATTTTCTCGCTCAGTTTAGTTGATCCATTTTGAAGAATACTTTAACCCCTGAGCTCGTCTTCTGAATCAGTTGGCTCGGAAGCGCCAGCAAAGCACTTTTCTGACTCTCTGCCTCTGGGCAGATGGTGATCCAGTCGAAGCTCCGCCGAAGGGTAGAGTCTCGTCTGGGTAATATTAGACAATAAATATTTGCCCGGGCTTTAGAGCCTGGATACCCCACATTGAGAAGGCCTTATGCTATATTCTGCCTCCGTGGAGAGGTAGATAAATATCGTTGGTTCGGAAGCTTATGCCAATTCACTTCTCCATGTAACAAGCAACAATCGGCCACTTCGTTCGACATGTGGCGCGAACTCGAATTCATGACAGTCCAAGCTTCACCTCAGCAACGCGCCAAGTCACTCACTGTGACTTCCAAGTTAAACTTCAAACTCTCCTTCACATAGAATATTTTATCACAAACTCTTAATCATCTAAGACATTCACTCAAAAAAATAATTAAATCAGAAATATTTTTTTAAAACATTTTATTTTCAGTTGAAACCTTATAGTCTAATCAAGACAACTCCTTATTTTAACTTGTACATTTTTATCTTTGACTCAAGTTTGAACTTTACATTTCATCAATATTAATTTCGCTTTTCATTACCAACCACTGATCTATATTTCTTATTACGTATATCTTTGTTTTCTTTTTTTTGTGTTTTGTTTTTGTTAATCGTGTCACCTCAAGCAAGACATTCCACTGCCTCAATAGCGCAGGAGGTTACATAGAGGGATTGGGTATAGGAAATGTCAGAAGAAGGGTGATAGACGACTTAGGATGTACATAGGGAGAGAGTTGGAGAGAGTGGGTGTGAGTTAGTGTGTTAGGAGGTGTCTATTGACCTTACATTTAAACTCCTGGAGGTTGTAGCCGTCGGGGAAGAAAGCATGCGGTAGGGGATTCCACAGGCGGGAAATGCGAGGAAAGCAGCTGTTGGAGTAGAAATTGCGGTTACATTTCATCGGATTGTTGGAATACAATTTTAAGTTGTTATTGTAGCATGTCGTTTTTTTAGTCGATTGTTTTAAATATATATTACAAAATGTGTGCGGAGTTAGGTTTGTCAGTTTTCGCTACATTTGATTGGCAACCGTGACGTTCCGCCACATTTTAATGGTGATTCTGACGAAAAGACACGTTCGCCACAATATACTTGATAAGCTTAAAAATTGATAGCAGTGCAGAAGAAATAACAAGAGAAAATGTGTTAAATACGAGGAACATATAGATGTTAAAGACAATAATGACCTACATCCTGAAAGAACATTTAATAGTCTACTCCCGAGAATTAGTGCTTTGTGAAAATAGACTACCGAGAAGATGCTTCCTAGACATCTACAAACTTAACATCCTCTACAAATAACCATTATCTATTCTACATACACTGATAATATATTACAGGGTCCTCGTTGATATTTGGTAAATTGGCCTTATACCAAACACGCCCGAAGTCCCCACATTTTAAATATTAGAAAGTTAAACAAATAAAGAAATTGTACTTAGAGCGTTCTGCTGTTGTTGTTGTTGCCGTTGTTGCTGTTGTTTTTTCGGCGGCGTGAAGTTAAAATGAAGAAAAGAAAAAGGTCGAATGAATTTGTGACGCGCCCTTACGTCCGGGTCGGCTTCTTGAAACGTTTTTGTTAAATTGCCACAAGGTCCATCAGCTAACCGCTCCCATGCTGGACTCTTTTTGACCGGTCAATAGACGTGGTTTAAATAGTGAAATTTCTCATGTCACCCGCTCCATCGGGCAGCATTTTCTGTTTTAGGTGTGGAAAAAAAGTTTAATTGATATCATATATGAATATTCAATTTCTTATCCAATCAGGATCCAGAATTTTGCTTTTCACACTGACTTGTGAAATTTGACTTGGTCTGGGTTTTTTCAAAATGATTTTAGTCGTTTGAATCCGATTTTGCGGGTGTGAAATTTTACTTAGTGTCTTTTAGTTAAGTGTTGAAGGATATAGGATTTGTATCCTATAATATCACTCTTAAGTTCCTAAAAGTATACCTTTCTGTAACTCCTGTTTTGATTGATTATTGGGTTTCGTATTGCAGCAAGAATAGCGGAAAATATGGGCTTGCATATATTTGGAAATTACGTGCAGCATAAGTGATATCGGCTAGAAAATAATTTACGCTACATAAATGGAATTGAAATGCAGAAGTCCATCTTATTCCATCCACTATACTAGCTAGGAATTAAATAACAGGTTAGAATGTGATTTTTAGATTTGAGTAGTAGATAGTATAAGACAAGGGGATTGGAAACGGTGTATATATATTTGCTCTTGTTCAATAGTAGAGTCAGTATTTTCTAATATAGAATGGCATCCAGTATCGGATAAAAAAAAAAGATGTTTTGAAATAACAGATATATGACTTAATGAAGAAAAGTCTTAGGAAAGTAGAAACTAATCGGTTGAGAGCAAAAGACAACTGAGATGCACGTCATAATCTGCAATGTTTCGTAACAAAAGATTCACGAAGAGAATGAATCGCTGAATAAATATGCAAACATATATAGATACATACATTCATATATATATATATATATATATATATATACGAGGGTCAAAAATAAATAAGGTGAATTTTTCGGTATAAGATCTTAATACAGATAAAAGTTTACATTGTTTTCAGCGTAGTCTCACAGCAGTGTGACACACTTTTCCCATCTGTGCATAAGCTTCCGTATTCCCTCAGCGTAAAAATCTTTGGACTGATGTCTCAGCCAATCGCTGATTTCATCGTCACTTTTAAACTTCGTGCCTCTCGTGAACGCTTTCATGGAAACAATAGGTGTAAGAGGATGAGGGAGCAATTCCCAGCCTATTTTGTGCTGTGCAGTAAGCATCTTTGGCACCCACTGCAGCTGACCTTCTAGTAGGCATGGTCATCATGGACAATTTTGTGTGCTGCCCCAACAGATAGGTTCAAATTCCTTGAAATGTGATCCACTGTCACACTTCTGTCAGACTGAATGAGGTCATTGACTGATTCGATCACCTCAGGACACCTCACTTCTGTTGGCCTCCTAGGCCTGTCTTCGTCCTCAATACTGCTCCGTCCTTCTTTAAAGAAGTTAGCCAACTTGTAGATATTTTTGGGTTGAAACATGTGGCGCCTTACACAGTTAATATTCTCCTATGAATATCAACTGATTTGCACCCTTCAGCAACCAAAAACTTGATAAGTGACCTCTGTTCAGTCCTCGAGCATGGGAGGCCATCTTTGTTAATCTCCAAAACGCTCAAGGTTTTTTTTTTTCAATCTGCAAAAAAATTACATCCTTTTAAAAAAGAATGAAAGGAAAAAAAATTAAAAAAAGGTAAGCTCCTATCTGTATTAGAAGTCCTTATACCGAAAAAGTCACCTTGTTTATGGAATGACGCTCGTATATATATATTCTAGACATATGTTGTTAAATGTAAGAGACAATGAATGTCTATTATCTTTAATCATGAGCCGTTCTAAACGTCGTAGTTTTGCTTTAATTTCAGTTGAAAATAAAGACAAAAATTCTCCAACATTTGGATAATTATTTATTGGTTTTCTTCTAAGCTTTCGGCTCACATGAGCCATCTTCAGAGAGGTTGTTTAAACTGAAATATTATAAAATCCACCATCACCGACGATTTTATTTTGTGTTGACATAAAACTCCGCTTGGCAACAGCAATAGTTACCAAAAATAATAAACGCAGTTCTTAAATTTGTGATGCGGTTTTATGACGTCACACCGCGGGATAGCGCGAAATGACAACAAAACCATGTAGTTAAATGCAATGTAATATGTTATTTCCTGTTTTAAAGTTGATTTTATTGAGTGTTGGTTGTTTCGATTTGATGTACATGGCCTCTAATATCTGCAGGTTCCTCTTACTGTGTGTATGAGTAAGGATCACCGTATTGTTGACCAAAATTTGTCTTATATTACCTACATGTTTATGTTTTTCAGAGAAATGTTGTTTAAAAAAAAATTGTGTCACAAATCTCGTCTTGTAGAAAGATATCAACGGAGTAATATATATATATATATATATATATATATATATATATGTGTGTGTGTGTGTGTGTTTGTGTGTGTGTGTGTGTGTGTGTGTGTGTGTGTGTGTGTGTGTGTCTATTAAATACAAGTTTGATTTAATTAATATTTTATTGAATTTTCTAAAGCACTGGCCGAGAGCGCCCGGCACACTGAAAACTATGGACAGTTTTATATTCGTTAATTATTTAAAAAACAAAAAGAAAATATTAAAATGCTAGAAAAAGTGAATACATTGTTGATTAAATCAACATTGTCTTGTCTGTTGTATTAAATGACAGATACTTAAAACCAAGATGCCCGCTAATATATATATATATATATATATATATATATATATATATATATATATTAGCGGCCATCTTGGTTTTAAGTATCTGTCATATATATATATATATATATATATATATATATATATTATCCGTACGAATTATTCATCCAAACAAAGTTTATTAAATTCACCCAAAACAATTCATATCTATTTTTTATTATAGTTTTCAAAATTTAAAATAAGATGTTCTTCTACTTTTTTCTACACTTATATTTTTACCAACAGAATATTACTTTGGTTCGATAATGTCCTTCTGACCATGTAACACCGTTTTATTTCAATTTTAACATTCGTATGTCTTATAATAAACATATGTTTTGTATAATCTGCATTTAGACGGATCTGTGTTTCCGTTTGTATATATATTAATTTAAGTTCACTCGCTGTTCATGAAATTAATGTTTTTTTTAATAACAACATTATCTAAATATTTTTCGGTTACATTTGGATAAATATTATAGATTTAAAATTTAAATTTAACATTAAATTTTAAACTTATATTAAAAGTATTAATATGCAGGAAGAAGAAATTAAAGGGGCATAAATTCTGAGTCGTAAAATTTAAATATTCAAATATTACATGTACATTAAAAATAGAGGGAAAATTAAAATTTTAAAATTATATTTTAAAATTTTGAAAAAAAAAAAAATAAATAAAATATAACTCAAAAAAGAAAAGAAAAATTAAGAGGTATAATTTAGTATTAGAATGAAAAATGTAAGGACCAAAAATAAAAGGGGGTTAGTTCATAATTGTTAAAATATTATTTTAGGGAAAATAAATAAATAAATAAATAAAGAGAGAGAGAGAGAGAGAGAGAGAGAGAGAGAGAAAGTGAGAAACAAAAAGAGGTATTTTATAGATTTTCTTAAATCTTTTCTGAATTTATCTGTTTGTTGTCGAATAGTTTTTCAGGGAATTATCAATCCGTCGTCTCGTCTCGTATATATATATAAGTCATTCACATACAAGCCTGTTTCAAAGCTTATTAATGTAGCTAGACATCCACTTACTTTCAGTCAGGATCGAATTTATAAGACTTGCTGACACTCGGAGTGTTTACACCTAAGCTATCAAGTGTAGGATATTTTCGCGTGTTATATATATGCAGTGTATACACACGCCAGCCGCCAGGAGAACTCAATTCATGACTAGGGAGTAATGCGTAAATCGCAGAGGCGGTAACTGTTTTTAAATTTTCCTCTTTAGGGAGCTTAATCGTCATGAGAGCATAATTTATTAGTCATCAACATACAGACCTGTTTCGTTATATCACAGCTCATCAGGGTGGTAGACATTCTCTTGATTCCATATCATATATATCCAAAATGAAGAGGCTTGAAGGCAAAATCCTAACGAGATCCGATTAATGTTACACACACACACACACACACACACACACACACATATATATATATATATATATATTAACAAATAAATATGCAAATTTGCCTACATCTCTAGTATGGCTCGGACTTTTTGCACTCTGAAATCATCTGGTGCTTATAACCAGTTAATAATACTTGAAAAATATTTATATATATGCGTGTATATATGTATATTCATTGATTCCCATAGAGGTAGAATCACTGACTGATGTCAAATTTGTCGTGGTTCAGTCCCGGCTAGAAACAAACAGATGCTTAACCGTACTATCATCAGCTGTTATACAGTGAAACAGGACTGTCTACAGACCACTATATATATATATATATATATATATATATATATATATATATATAAGCATGCGGTGTAGATATAGAAGAATCCAAGGATGTATCTTGTACATAAAGTAGTAGAATAACTCTCTAAGCGAGTTCTAAATACATATGTATAAAAATACATATAGAGGAAGTATAAAAAAAAATTAAGGCAGACACGTTATTTCAAGGTAAATCGGTGGTGTAGGCCTATTTCAGGCGAACCATCATCAGCTTCCGTCTTTACTGTACTGCACGAATATTCGTGTAAAATCTTCTGTACAATAAAGACGGATGCTGATTGTGGTTCGCATGGAATAGGCAATGAATCCAATTTACCATAAAATAACCTATCTGCCTTAATTTTTTCGTGTATATATATATATATATATATATAGATAGATATAGATTGTTTGATTGTGATAATATTTAGAACATCGTAACTGTGTCCTCATGAAACTTTGAAGTCAGTTGAAGAGAGTTAAAGAGACAACAACTTTGTATTCGAATTCACAAGTCATCGTAACTGAGGCTTTGTTTCAGATTGTTGTTCACGCCGGAAAACGTGTTCGCACTCAGAAATTATTAGTAAGGTAACCTAAGTATAGTTGCATTATAAATCGCAGGCGGGCTCTCTGGTTGTTGAACAAACACAAGTGTGCCTAAGCAAGCCTCTGTAATGTGGATTAACTATCCGCCCTTATAGACAGGCATCCACGGAGACGAGTGTCGAGCTATACATACATACATACATACATACATACATATACGGAAATTAACGAAGATAAAACAACCGATAATTTGAAATGATTTGTTTGAACATTATTTTTTTTTTATTTCTACCGACTTTTACAATAATTTTTTGTTACGAAAAAGTGTGACTGACGCTTCTTAGACCTCCCGACCACGAATGACGATCAGTTAAAACGAATCAAATTAAGCCTATAAAACAATTTTTGATTCATCGTAATAACCATGTCAGCTCTAAAATGTATCCTAATGTCAACAAATGTAAACATGTTATTGAAATTAACGAAGATTAACGAAACTGGTTATAAACAATTTGAAAGTATTTGTTTGAACATTATTTTTTGGTCGATACTCGGGTATTTAAGTAGATATTCTGTTTATAACCAAACAGTATTATATATTTATTTCTACCGGTCTGATTATGTACGATAAATTTTTGTTATGAAAATGTGTGTCATTCATACATATATAAAATAAAGAGTCACATTGTTCTTATACATTATGACTCATGTGTTAAACATTTGCGAAACTTACAGTAATTTAAAATAAATATATATATTACATGGAAAAATACGTGCATGAAAAGTAATATTCTTAAGATTATATTAAACATGGAAAAGAACAGGACAAGATATTCTAGTGGAGTAAAAAATAAAAAAGTTTTTACTTAAAAATAGTGCAGCTAAGAATAATTCAATTTCTTTATTTTTAGCTAAAAAGCCTCTCTCTCTCTCTCTCTCTCTCTCTCTCTCTCTCTCTCTCTCACTCTCTCTCTCTCTCTGTGTGTGTGTGCATGTGTGTGTGCAGAACTGCTACTTTTGTACAATTTGGACGAGTTCATGTGCTATATGGGTAAGTCTCATAACAATAACATACCAATACTTTTCAGTTGACTTGATGAATATTTATTTTTAAAGTTTTTTTTTTAAATAACTCTATCTTTACTTTTGCTTATAAATACATTTTTAAAATAAAATTCTTGTATCTTCCTTGATAAAGTCCATCAGATTTCAAAACACGTTGGTTAAGATAAGTTTTCACTTTGGCTTTATTCATATTGTCCTTTTATAGATATCTCATATATTTTAGGTACATCTGAAAATTTTACACACGCATACGCATACACACACTCATATATTTATACACACACACACACACACACACACACACACATATATATATATATATATATATGTGTGTGTGTGTGTGTGTGTGTGTATTACTAATCCATAATCTGCCCCGAATATATGCATGATTATGCATAAGTTCTCCTGTTATATATCTAAATACTTTTATATATGGACGGGCGTAAATCTGTGTATGTGTGTTTGTCTGAGTACCAAAAATCTCTCTCCGATATATATATATATATATATATATATATATAGTATTAGGAACCATATGCTATTATTGATGGTGCCAACTAATGATGTCTTTGAAAACTTTTTTCTGAACATTTTCTCTGGCTCATGCATTTTTTTTATTTCCTGAGGCCAAATATTTTCCTTTTCTCCGACAGGATCTAATGAATTTGCCCGAAGGCAAACACATTCGTGAAAATCTTCGAAACCTTTCAGTAGACGTATTTACAGTCATTGAAATTAGACAGAAAATCAAATTCTGACGCACAGACCAAAAAATAAAAAAAATCTTTAAAGATACAAAACATAAAAACAATTTTTTAATTCGAACATGACGTTGTTTAGCGATTTCTATTTGCAACACTCGTAAAGGAAAATGCAGTCGTGTAATTAAACGTTTCTAATTTGAAATAAGAATACCTCAATAAGTACCTTGATGATTGAGTCTTCCAGAATTACGAACTGAATTACTTATTCATATCAATTTATAATACTTCTTTATTCTGTTCTCAAGTAATATTCAAGGATTTCTATGCACTTCAGCAAACTTTCAACTATTTATGTATTTATTCTTAAAAAACAATTCTGGTTTTGATTTAAAAGATTCTTCTAGAAAATATTATAATAATAGAAACATTATTATCCTTACACAATGAGCACTTGACAGGCTTCCTCCCGATATCTTGATCCTGCGCAACTGTCTATCTATGAATGCCAGCCCATTTTGCTCTTTGTACACACGTCTTTTTTATAGTGGTACCATTTTTTATTGTTTTACCCAAAGCAAGGCGGCACCGCCACTGATGCGCAAGGGCTACATAAGAGTAAAATCTTAGGCAGGAAGAGATTGAAGAGAAAGACGAACCAGTTATAGGGTGTGTCCGAGAAAGAGCAAGAGAAGGTTGGAAACACAGAAGACAGTTACGAACGTAGAGAGAAGCGAAAAAAACAACATACTTGGGATGATGTAGAAAGGACTCGAGTCAAGTTGATAAGAGATGGAAATTGACATTGCATTTAAATACCTGGAGGTGGTAGCCGTCAGGAAAGCAAGTATACGGAAGTGAGTTCCACAAGCGGGAAGTGCGAGAAAAGAAGCTGTGGAGTAGAAGTGTAGCCTGCATTTGCTTGATCTAACTATAAAAGGGTGGGACCTTTTTGCCGCTTTGGTTGCCAGAGTAAATTCTTGTGGAGGGGACACTAAGTTCGTCATAGCAGAAGCCATGAAAATATTTATAGAAGAGACAAAGGGAAGCCATATCCCGCCGATGAGAAAGTGGCTGGACTCGAGCTGTCAGTTCAGGAGCAATCACATTACAGATTATCCTTTGTAGCCTGTCGAGAAAACTGAGACTAACAGCAGTGGCGACTAACCAGGTACGACAAAAATATTCCATATTGTGGTTTCGCCTGGTAATTTTCAGTTCATCTTTTTTTAGTCCCTTTTTATCATGAGTTTGCTTGTTTGTTTGTTTGTTTGTTTCGGCATTAATTTCCGTATCATATTTGGAAAATATTTTGTCCACATTCTTCATTTGACTGTAAAATCCCTTTTCTTTGTCACCCAAACCAGCTATGTAGTCTGCAAAGCGAATGCTTGTGATGTTTCAACCTAAAATGCTGGCTGTGCTCAGAGATTATTTATTTCTTTATCTTCCTTTTTTTATTAGTTTGCTTCTTTCTTTCTATCATTTTTTTATTTCTTTTGGTTTGTGTTTTACTTTTTTCATTCGTTGATTCTTTCTTTGTTTCTTTATTTTTCTTTCCTTCTTTTTTATTTTTTTGCTTCTTTGTTTATTTGTTGTTTTGTTTGCTTCTTACTTTCTTAATTTCTTTCACGAGCGTGTTTGCTATGTCATTTATTCCGCCTTTCCTCCAATAAACCATTACTTAACTGAAGTAATGGCAGGGGTTGAAATAAGTAGGCTCTCATCGCAAGACTTGTTTTTATACTTTTATTTCTGGCAAGGCAGATAAACAGCATTTAACATGTCTTAATGGCCGAACTCTTGAATGGGGCCAGCCGAAAATAACGAAAAGAAATGGGAATTACTCACACCTCTGTTCTTGTTGTAACAAGGGTTTAAGGGCAGGTGACATGCAGATTATTACACAGCGTAAAAAGTAAAAGAGGCATCCGCACAATTAGGGAACAACAATAACAATAACTATAATAATAAGAATAATTATTATCATTATAATGAGCAGGCCGGTGCCGTCAAAAATGACGACAATATATATATATATATATATATATATATATATATATTGTGATGTACCTATGAGTATATTACATAAGGACATTAGAAAAAGCAAAATAATCCAACACCTTCAGAGTGACAGGAGGGAACATATATATATATATATATATATATATATATAATGATAATGTTATTAAGCTTATCAGAGTACATGAAAAAAAATTACAGAAAATAAATAGACAAAACTTCTCTATATTATTTAATGAAATAAAATGACAGGCTTCCTTCTGATAACATGATCCTGCGCAACTGTCTAACTATCTATGAATGCCAGACCATATGCAATTTGTACACCCTTCTTTTTTATAGTGGTACCTTTTTATTTTGAACTGGGCCATTTTGAACTGGGCCTATGCTGTTTCGCTATAGTCTCTCTCTCCAAGAATGGGACAGGATATATATATATATATATATATATATATATATATATATATATAGCTGGATATATGTTTCACCTCTGCACTTGACGCCTGTCAAGTCTCGCAGCTTTGCCCTCTCGGCAACTCCGACCACGCTGTAGTCTCTCTCAGTATTTCTTTCCAATCTCACTCCCCCCAGGAGCCCCCTACCTATAGGACCTCCTACCTCTACCAAAAAGGTGACTGGGATGCCTTTTGCGATTTCCTCTGCGACGTCCCGTGAGGAAAAGTGTTCGACTTATCAGTTGATGACTGTGTCTCTGAGGACTCGTCATGGGTGAAAGCAGGCATTGATGCCTTCATGCCCACCAGGAAGTATTGCTTAAAACCTCATTCCTCTCCGTGGTTCTCTCCGTCCTGCTCAGCTACCATTGCCCACAGGAACCATTACTTCCGTCTATTCCGGAGACAGTCAACTGATCACAATAGGCGCCTGTTCATATCTGCTCGCAATGAGTGCAAGAGAACCCTAAATGACGACAAACAGTTGTTTGCTGAGAGAATGCGACAGCACATCGCTGACCGCAAGTTCGGCTCCAAGGACTATTGGAGGATTTGTAAACGAGTGCTCAATAATAGGAAATCCTCAATACCTCATTAATCCATGGATTTGAGGTTCTCATGTCATCTGCGGACAAAGCTGAGTGCTTTGCCCGCAGATTCTCATCCAACTCCACATTCGACTCGACCGGAGAACACCCACCCGACTTCCCTATTAGAACTGAGGCCAAACTGCACGACGTATATATTACCCCGACAGTAGTATCCAGAGTAATTTCAAAACTCGACCCCCATAAGGCGTGTGGAGACGATGGAATCCCGGTGATAGTCCTTAAGAGGTGTGCTCCTGAACTTTCCTCTGTCCTCTCTAAACTATTTAACTACTGCCTTTCTGCTTCTTGCTTTCCTGCATGCTGGAAGTTCTCTTCAGTCGTTCCTGTATTTAAGAATTGTGGTGAACCCTCGGACCCATCCAACTATCGCCCTATCAGTCTTCTACCGATATTCGGGAAAGTATTCGAGGCTATAATCAATGCTGAAATAGTTCATCATCTCACCGCCCACAAACTGTTCTCCGACAGGCAATATGGATTCCGCTTTGCCAGGTCCACGGCTGACCTGCTAACAACCGTAACGGAGTACATGCTACAGGCCCTTGATGAGACTGATGAGGCTCGCGCGGCTGCTCTGGACATCTCCAAGGCTTTCGACAGGGTTTGGCCTCCTATGCAAACTACGGGGTTACGGTATTACCGGTCGCCTGCTTGACCTAAAACAATCTTTCTTAAATAACCGCAAAATGAAGGTCGTTCTGAATAGGTGTGCCTCGTCGTCCTACAGCACGAATGCTGGTGTCCCACAGGGCTCTATCCTGGGCCAGACGCTCTTCCTTATTTTCATCAACGACCTCGCAGATGTGATCAAGTCCAAAGTAGGCATCTACGCAGATGACACTACAATATACTCCCGCTCCAGTAAGAAACCTGTCGTGGCGGACAGACATAATCTCGCTGCTGACCTTGAACGGGATCTACACTCTGTGGTGAACTGGGGCAAGAAGTGTCTTGTCAACTTCAATTCATCTAAGACCAAGCTGTTGTCTGTCAACCATTACAGGCAACCTCTCCTGCCTCCCATAAGCATGGACCAAGCGATTCTCCCGGAGAGTAATACACTACACCTCCTCGGACTTATCCTGTCCTCAGACATCAAATGGAACCACTATATTGAATCCATAGCGAAATCTACTGCTAAGAAGGTTGGGTCACTATGTCGATCCAGGATGTTTTTTCCACCTGAATCCATCCTGCATATATACAAGTCAACCATCCATTCGTGCATAGAGTACTGCTGCCATTTATGATCAGGCGCCCCTGCCGTTCTCCTCAGTGTTCTCGACAGGCTCCAAAGGAGAGTCTGTAATGTGATAGGTACTGATCTGGCGGCTCAACTGCAGCCACTTCCCCATCGTCGAAATGTGGCCTCCATTTGTCTGTTCTATAAATACTTTCATGGATTCTGCTCAGACGAACTTAAGTCACTGATGCCTCCTCAACAGGTGTTTACTCGTGCAACCAGACTGGCAACTGGGTCCCACCCATTCACAGTCAGGTTAGCCAAATGCAGACGACAATTCTACTCCTGCAGCTACTTCTCTCGCACTTCCCGCCTGTGGAACTCGCTCCCATATTCTTGCTTTCCTGACGGCTACAACCTCCAGAAATTTAAATGTAAAGTCAATACTCATCTACTAACCATTGGACTCTAGCCCTCTCCGCACCCCCGTATAACCTTCCCTTTCTCTCCACCTATGTATCTGTCATCGCACGTGCTTTCTCAGCTTTCTATTGTTCCTTTCTAACTAGTTCGTACTCCTCACTCTTTTCTAATTAATCTTTTTACATTTATGTAGCCCCCTTCACATCAGTGGCGTTTCCGCCTTGCTCGGGGTGAAATGATTAAAAAAAAAATATATATATATATACAACGGTCTAATTCTAATAGAGAGATTTATTATCATTATTATTAGTAGTAGTAGTAATAGTAGTAGTAGTAGAAAATGTGAACTCTTCAAGGCTTTGCTATATATATATATATATATAGATCTATAAATTCTTGTTTCATTAAATAATATAGACAAGTTTTGTCTATTTATTTTATGTAAATTTTTTTCATGTACTCTGATAAGCTTAATAGCATTATCATTACATTATTGTAAGAAAATTACAATATTGATACATAATTTTTTAATAATCCAATCTAAGCTTTCGGATTACATAGGCCATTTTCAAAGATGTCAAATTACATTATATATTTAAACACGGATAAACCATCATGACAAACTGTTTTTGTTTACATGGAAGATTTCCAAGCAACAACAAACTCGTGCATTAAAGACACTGGAAGCGATTGTCGAACCACATCTCATGCCGTCACACATGACTAAGTGAGAGTAAAACAAAAAACATTTAGTATGGGAAGCTACAGTAATAAACAAACTGCTCCTATTCTTATTATAGACATTTAAGGATATTTGTGGAGATTTCATAGTTTATCTTGTTCAGGTTAGGTTTCAAGAATTTTTAGTTTTTTACTTTTACTTTAGTTTATATATATATATATATATATATATATATATATATGTCTAGTCCGTAAATGGCGTGGATAATCCTACAAGATCAACTTAATATGAAATACTAAATGTTATATCTATTTTGAGAGCTCAGTGGATGTTACCCAGACCAAATGATATTTATAAAGAAATACTCAACACGTCATTTAAATTGATTATAAATTATAATCCATTTCAACGAGCTAAATAAACTCATTTCATCAGACCGCACAATATTCGTTCCATTCGGTAAAAAGAATTTTGTAACAAAACATGTTTGTACCAAATGAAACGAATATTGTGTGGTTTGATGAAATAAGCTAATTTAGCTCATGGAAATGAATTATAATTTATAACCAATTAAAATGAGTCTTGAGTTTTCCTTTATATATATATATATACAAAGTTTTTATTATAACAGAGAGGAGATATATATTCTTCACTACTCGACGACATAATTATTGCCCAAAAAGATTTTAGCAACTTTTAAAGTGGGAACATGCAACAAGAGTATTCATGACTGGTAATAAAGTTTTGTAAATGAATATAACAAAAATGTACTGGGCCTATGCTGTCTCACTATAGTCTCTCTCTCCAAGAGTGGGACAGGATACATACATATATATATATATATATATATATATATATATATATATATATATATATAACGGTCTAATTCTAATAGAGAGACTTATAATCATTATTATTATTAGTAGTAGTAATAGTAGTATTAGTAGTAAATGTGAACACTTCACAGCTTTGCTATATAAACCTTCACGTGAGTAATAAGTTTTAATTAAATGACTAAATAAGCTCGTCGTAAGTTCAACGGCTATGAAATACTAGTGAATAATCCTTCTATTCCAGCATGAAATTTTTGAGCTTAACAACCTTAACAAAATATTACGATAATAACCATAATCATATTTAATAAAGTAAGGAGATTCAAATGGAAAAAAAACGGAATTGAAAAGGTTTTCCATTTAACTATAACATTTGTTAAAGACATCGGAGTTTATCACCTCCTCTATCATTTGCCTCTCACTTTCCTCGTTTTCTCACTGAACTTAAACTGCGTCTCAGATATGTCTTTTTCTGTTTGTTTGTTTTTTTTTGTTTTTTTTTTAATCAAAAGTCCACTATTTATAGGACATTAGCAGGGTGCAACGTAAGTTTTATTTTATTCGATTTTTTGTATTTACAAAACACAATACTTAAATCGACCGAGTCAGTCGTGATCGTAGTATTCAATACTTAACTAGACAAGCCACTGCAATAGTTTTATATTCCTTTTCCCAAGACAATAATACAAAACTGCTTATGAACGGACTAGCAGGATAGCCCGGCGTTGCTCGGGTGTAATGAAAGCTTTAAAACTAATCCATGGTCCTGGAGCTCAGACTCAGCCTAAAGAATATTTGTGTGAAGTTTGGTGAGAATCGGATAAAAATTGTGGATTTGTATGAAGGACATACAGACATATAAACAGAAACACACACAAACATCTTGCCTTTTATATATATATTATCGATTTTCTGCATAATTGTAAGAACTGCAAACTTGAAACTTCTGAATATCGTTTCTTATGTCTTTGTCTATGAGTGTATCAAATTTGATTAAAATCGGACCACTCCTTCTATAACCCGATTTATTCGATTATCGATTTTCAATATTATCTGGGGTACCTCGACACAAAACCTTGCTAAGAACATTCGCAGACGCTTATAGTACAACTGTGTAAACTTTCAAGAAAATCGGTTCAGCCGTTTCGGAGTCTATAGCTAACGGACACACACACACAGACACACACACACAGACACACACACACACACACACACACACACACACACACACACACACACACACACACAAAGTTTCAAAGTTTAGATCAGTCCATTCATGATAGTAAGTAGGGTAGCTGTCTTTTACCAGAACAGTTAATTTCATAATGTGCCGAAAAATAATTATAAAAACGAAACTCTATGCGATATATGACTTTTATTTCTGTATATTGTGATAATTCTACTGTTTTATTATTAAGTATTGTTTTTGATCTCTTGTTCTTTCTAAAATGTCAACAGCAAGAATGAACGTTTCATCGATCACATTACTTTTATTACAGTATTTTGTTATAATTCTTACATTTTAATATTAGTTTTCTTTGTTAATCTTTTAGTAAGAACCAATCTTCTCACTGTCATATGTAGATCTTATTACAGTATTTTGTTATAATTCTCATATTTCATTACAAGTTACCTTTGTTAATCTTATGGTAACAACCAGTTTTCTCTCTGCCATATATAGCTGTTATTACAATATTTTATTATAATTGTTGTGGTTGTTATTCATTATTGTTGCTAACCTCTTAATGTGCTTAAACTACCAACGGTAAAACCGAATCTCCTGTCTCTCATGTAACTTTTATTAGTCATTTGATTGCCATACGTGTTACACGCTTTGGGCGATCATGTCTCGAAAGAGACATGGCTGACTGGGCATTACTTTATTAAATATGCTTATGATTATGATCGTAATATTTTATTAAGGTTGTTAAGCTCAAAAATTTAATGCTGGAATATAAGGATTATTCACTAGTATTTCATAGCCGTTGAACTCACGACGAGCTTATTTATTCATTTAATTAAAACTTATTACTCACCTGAAAGTTTATATAGCAAATCCATGAAGTGTTCACATTTATTCTATTCTTGCAATAAGTTTCCATTGCTTTTTGCGGTAGACTGGTTTCCAGCCAAGGCTACAGAACTCAATCTGTTCTATTATTTAACACATAACTGGAGGGAAGAGATGGATTAATACCTTTCCCAAAGGTATTTGTGCGTAAGAGAATGCAACGAATTCAACTGGAATTTGAACTCAGATCGCTGATTTGCAGTTCCGAGTGAATATCCCCTGCACCACAACACACATCCTATTATTAATTATTACATTTATTCAGTAACTTTCCTATTTTGCTGTTAGTTATTTTATCAAACTCTTATTACATCCGTTTAATGAATTATACATTCAAAAAAATGAGTGTGTTCTGAACTTATATTTAGTGATTTGTACTATTCACGGTTTCAGATATTTCAGGTATTGAAGCTTTTAAAAATATCCCCGCGGATAATGGAGATCTTTTATATGTATCGTCAAACGAAATCAAAGGACAAAAGCACAACTTACAGAACTGAAAAGAAGAGAAAATATGCAGTATTCTATTTTTATCAGTGATTATCTCGCTTCTTTAACATTCAAGAAAAAAAAACGTTAGTTGCGTCGGGGACCCGTCTGAATTATATAAATTTATATTTTCAGGTACGATTGCGTGTCTTAAAGTAAGCATATTCCGTGGAGACCGGATTTCCCTCGAGCATGAAAGACGCATATTAAATCCCAGTGCACCTCGTGTAGATTTCTTACGAAAGTTCAGATCTGAAGCTAAAAGATAATTTTAGATTTTTTTTTTATTTGTGAATTTATTCATGTCGTCAAAAACTGCAGTATTTTTTTTGTCTTTACTCTTGTTACTGTTTCGTATATGCGTGTTTAACTATATGGATATCCATACCTTTGTCTTTCGTTTCAGGAAGTGTGTCTGCAGTTTGTTTTTTGTTTTTTTGTTTTTTTTTTTAAGAATCAGATTTGACCATGTACTGAATACTGCTGCCACATCTTGTTTGAACCTGCCAAAACCCACGTATTCTAGAGTGTTTAAAATTGTTTACCCCGCCTCTTGGGGAAAAACGTATACTCCACTCTGCAGTCTCTTCCTTCACAGACGTAATGTTACAAATCAGTTGTGTGCATGTGTATTGACATAAATGTAAATATCACTTTAACTGGATGATGTCATAAAAAACGAAACGCACCCCACGAACTTTTTTCCACATTGCCATTACTTCTCATATATCTGAATCTAAAATAGGGATAGATAAGTTCACCCTCTTCCTCAGTCTTTTGAACAGGCGTCGTAAACCTTTGTTTGTTTATGTTTAGAATTGAGTTTCCGGTTCCATGTAAAGTCTACTTCCGCAAACGTCTCTACCTAAACTCTGAAATTTTATTTGCAATTTGTTTCCTTCAGTAATAGTAGATAGGTTCACCTATCGTTCGGTTTACTCTCCTCCCTAGTTTCATTTAATTTTATTTTACATAATTTTTTATATATACTATTTTATTTTATTTTTTATTTTTTGTAAAGGAATAGAAGTATATCAATTGTTTCGTGTTTAAAATTTGTTTTTCTAAAGTTTTCTCAATCTTTTTCACTTCAAACTGCTTATGGCATCTTAGTGACATTATTGCCTTGCTTGATTAAAAGAAAAAAACAGCCAAAATGTTCTTAGAATAACTGCTTAAATGAGCATTGTGGTTTGACTAAATTTGACATAATTCAGAATTCCAACGTAAATTACATATAGGATATTTCTATAGTATACTAGCAGTATAGCCCGGCGTTGCTCGGGTGTAATGAAAGCTTTAAGACTAACCCATGGTCCTGGAGCTCAGACTCCTTGGACGTTGGCACAAAAGACTAAAAAGCAATAGTAGTTTCCAGTTAAAGCGAAACTATAGACTGAAAAAAAAATGAATGGATGTAAGTCAAATTTTGATTTCCTGGTATCGATATCAAATTTTATGCACTATTGTAAGAACTACAACCTAGAAGCTTCTGAATATCGTTTCTTATGTCTTTGTCTATAAGTGTATCAAATTTGATTAAAATCGGACCACTCCTTCTATAACCAGATTTTTTCGATTATCGATTTTCGATATTTATCGGGGTTACCTCTACACAAAACCTAGCTAAGAACACTCGCAGTCGCTTATAGTACAACTGTGTAAATTTCCAAGAAAATCTGTTCAGCCGTTTCGGAGCCTATAGGTAACGGACACACACACAGAGACACACACACACACACGCAAAGTTCCATTTATAAATAAGTTTAGATTAGATAGATATTAATTTCTTTTATATGTTGTTTCACTTCAGGGCAGAGGTGATAATGGCTATATACGAATATCTGCCATTTGTAGCAATAGTTGACACTCTATCATTCCATGTTCGCGTTTCATTCATTTCATAAAAGCTTGATTTTTCTTTTTGTCCTCAATACGTCTTTTAAGTGTTACTTTCTCCGGGCTTTGTCTAACATTATATGCCCCCTGAAAGTTCAAGCGTACGTTTCTAAGCAGAAGTAAAATTATTCTTGCCCGTCTCCTTTTTCGCAAAACTTACGCGTTGCTTACATGTGGCAGATATGATATTCTCAGAATGTGTCTTTAGGACTACGTCTCTGTTGTCTGAAGTCCCTGTTCGACACTCACTGTCATATAGTAAGATTGATATTATGTAGCAGTTGAACACACTTATCTTATTTTTCAACAGAATTTTCCAGTTTCTTAATAGCTTGTTTAAGAAGCTTTTAAGTTACTTCTTTCTCTTTTCGTATTTTCGCATTTGGATTGGGAGGTTAATAATAGAACAGATTGGCTTCTATAGCCTTAGCTGGCTACCAGTCTACAGCAGAAAGCAATGGGGACCTACTATGGTATAATTTTCTGCCAAGTCAATCATATCTTTTCCGAGACATGATCGCGCAAAGCGTGTATCACGTATGGCACATAACTGACTATATTGTAGCTAGTATGTTAAAATTAGATGCACGGTGTACTAATGGGTAGTGGCTTGTATTGAGAGATCGGATAGCCGAGTTCAAATTCTAGTCGAGTTTATTGCATTACATCCGAGAAGTTCGTGGGGTGCGTTTCGTTTTTTATGACATCATCCAGTTAAAGTGATATTTACATTTATGTCAATACACATGCACACAACTGATTTGTAACATTACGTCTGTGAAGGAAGAGACTGCAGAGTGGAGTA
Source organism: Ascarosepion bandense (assembly GCA_037127315.1). Lineage (NCBI taxonomy): Eukaryota > Metazoa > Mollusca > Cephalopoda > Sepiida > Sepiidae > Ascarosepion > Ascarosepion bandense. The sequence goes on along the minus strand of JBBBDQ010000472.1, from coordinate 280,836 downwards.
TACGTTTTTCCCCAAGAGGCGGGGTAAACAATTTTAAACACTCTAGAATACGTGGGTTTTGGCAGGTTCAAACAAGATGTGGCAGCAGTATTCAGTACATGGTCAAATCTGATTCTTAAAAAAAAACAAAAAAACAAAAAACAAACTTTACATGAGAAAGGTATGAATTTATCTCTTCTTCCCCAACTATGGATAAGTGGCAAGACAAACTATAGGCTTGGCGGTCTAGGAGAAGATAAGGTACAATTGAGGGTCTATATTTCACTGGTAGCGATGGACTGAGAGAGAGACATAAGTTAACTTGTTTTTCCCACAAAAGATCAGACATTGTTTCTCAAAGAATTGTAATAAAAACATTGAGAATACAAACAGTCAGAATACAAAAAGCAAATTTTAATTCTTTTCATTATCGTTTTCTCATAGTAAAAATTGTTCCTTTATTTGAATTGGCTTCCAGTAAACAGATTTGCAAATTGATCCTTACTCCAAAAGAAAATACCTATGAAAAGCATGTCGTTAAAATTCCGCTTAGGTCGGATCGTCGATTACCATATTTCAGTGGAATAGAGAGTAGAGAAGTTTTCTTCTTTAATTTTATTTTGTCTTATTTTATTTTATTTATTTTTATTTGATTTTATTTGCGCAAGTGTATCTATTTTTATGTGTAAAGATATATATATATTTTGGCTTACAAAATCCAAGTCAAAAAATATACACTCAACTTATAATACTTCCAACAAAACAGGATGCAATTCATAATCCGAACCTCTAACGCTCTTTCTACAAAACTTGTAAAAAAAACAATTATTGTCCAGGACAATCAGAAATATAATTAAGAAGAAAAGTAATCCAGCAGTAATTCAGATGACAGTAATTATCAAAGAAACCCTACAATGTAAAAACATTTATATAGAAAAGACTGGACGCAATCTGAAAAACCGTCACCACGAATATAAAAGAAATTTAAGGTTAAACGGCTGTAGTAGATATGAAATTAAGAATTGAATTCAACTTTCTTCATTTTTTTTAACGGATTAACAATGACGTATAAAATCCTGGCTTTTCCTAAATAGAAAAAGGATTGACCATGTGTAGGTGTTAAATTGGTTTTCTGACCAATGAGAGCAATTGCAAGACTAGAAAGACTTTCGCGATCCAGTGCGAAAAATCTAGATTACAATAAAAGGACAGTCAGTCAGTCAGTCAGTCAGATGAGAGCAGCGAGAGAGACACAACTAAAATGTAACTTCAACTCGACCCGGACATAACGTCACGTCGAATCTTGTTCTCTTTTTCCTTGTTTCTCGTGTGCTGATTCATTTTACTTCTTCTCCATCTAAAGACATTCATACCAAATAACGCTAATACATACATACTTACGTACACATATACTCTTTCAACAACTTACTACAACGAAAATTTGTACGGACTCTTGATACCCTTAACTTTCTCATAGAGTTTTTAACTACTACCTATTCTGGTTCTATTCTTTTAATAAATTCCTATTTTAACAAGAAAATGTATATTTTTATTCTTACACTATTCCACACGAATTAATACATTCCAAACTTATGATGAAAACCTTCTGATAACTCTGGATAAAACTTTTAAGCTATAGGAAGGTCGGTTATATCTGACACAAGGACGAACTAATAAGCATTAACCATCTCCCTACGGATACACTAACACTGACACCCATTCATAATGCACAGGAACAAAACTGGCCATAACTTTTTGTAATGATTTTACAAAATTACACTCTAATTAAAAAAAAGCATAATTCTTTACGTCGAAGGTATTCGGGAGACAGCAAATTACAATACTCCCAAGCATAAACAGATGTCAAGAACAATACATTATGTTGCCAAACTTTATCGAATCAATTCTTAAAAATTTTAACCTATGTTTATCTAAAACAAATGGTATCTACGTAAAAACATTCCCAAATAAACAAGCAAAAAGTAAACAAACATAATGTCTACTACTACTACACACACATATAAATACAATTACGAGTATACATTATCATCTGAATGAAAACTTATTTATAAATGGAACTTTGTCTGTGTGTGTGTGTATGTGTGTGTGTGTCCGTTACCTATAAACTCGGAAACGGCTGAACCGATTTTCTTTACACAGTTGTACTATAAGCGTCGGCGAGTGGTCTTAGCTAGGTTTTGTGTAGAGGTAACCCCGATAAATATCGAAAATCGATAATCGAAAAAATCGGGTTATAGAAGGAGTGGTCCGATTTTAATCAAATTTGATACACTCATAGTCAAAGACATAAAAAATGATATTCAGAAGTTTCAAGGTTGCAGTTCTTACAATAGTGTAGAGAATCGGCAATAGATATATATATAAGGCAAGATGTTTTTGTGTGTGTATGTTTGTCTGTTTATCTGCCTGTATGTCTGTATTTTTTCAGCCCTTTTATTTTAGTTTTTGCTTCGGGTTTGGCTCTAAGTAGGTATAATTGTAGTTCTTAATCTCAGGCATGATACCATTTACTCAGAGGACTTATTTAGCCTTCAAAATTCAGTTTACGACGAAAAAACTTATTTGATATCGATACCAGGAAATCAAAATTTGACTTACATCCATTCATTTTTCTTTCAGTCTACGGTTTAGCTTTAACTGGAAACAACAATTGCTTTTTCAGTCTTTCGTGCCAACGTCCAAGAGTCTGAGCTACAGGACCATGGATTAGTTTGAAAGCTTTCATTACACCCAAGCAACCCCGGGCTCTACTTCTAGTTCCACATAAATAAATATAGACTTATTATATACTTACGTAGATAAAACTTTTTTTTAATCAATAAGGCTTAGATTCCGTTAATTTTTATGGTACTTCGAATCTACATGTCGTCTATTCTTAAATTCGGAACGCCACAATTTATGTTGGCGTTTGTTTAGCAAGTCAAATGCACGTGAAATATGACTGACAAATGAAAATGAAACAACAAAAAATAAATATACTTAAATTTCGTTCTTCATATTTCTTTTTTTTTCAATCATTTAACCCCAAGCAAGGTATTCCACTGTCACTATTGCGCAGGGGTTTACATAGGGGAAAGTGATGAGAAAGGGTGGTTAGTTACAGGAAATATCAAAAGGAGGGTGGTAAACGGATGAGGATACCGAGTATGGGGGTTGGGTAGATGTGTAGAGTGTTTGGGGGAATGGATGCGATTTAGTGTGATAGATGTCTATTAACCTTACAACCTCCTGGAGATTGTAGCTGTCGGGGAAGCAAATACATGGAAGGGAATTGCACAGGCAAGAAATGAGAGAAAATAAGTTGTTAGAGTAGAAATTGCTGTTAGATTTTATCGGTTTCACTGTAAAAGGGTGGTATCTACTTGCTAATCTAGTATCTCTTGCAAATTCATACCTAGGGGTCACCAGTGAACTAAGTTCATCGGAGCAGAAGCCGTGAAAATATGTATAGAAGAGGCTCAGGGAAGCCACATCACGCCGGTGAGAGAGTGACTGCAGACGGGCTGCCAAGTCGACATCGATTACATTACAGATTCTCCGTTGTATTTTGTCAAGGAGCTCGAGGAGAATTGCAGATGTGCAGGATGGGAAAAACTTCCGGGTCCTGCACAGAGAACCGATTTTCATAGCAGCAGATTTAGCAATGGATTCGTTATTGTCATTCCACTTGAGGTACGCTGAGAGTGTGAGGCCAGGGAGGCGTACTGTTTGTCTCTAAGGGAGGCAGGCCTGTTCCATGCTAATGGGAGGTAAGAGCGATTGTCTATGATGGTTAATTGATAGCAGCTTTGCTTTGGAAGCGTTAAAATTTACGACCCATTTCTTTCCGCCGTCTACCACGGATTGGAGGTCCTTCCCAAGCTCGGCAGCGGGGTTCGCTTTATCGCCCACATCGGATTTTTGATCCAGGCGAGAGTAAACTCTGGTGTCTTCGGCGTACATGCCTACATCGGGGAGATCATTAATGTAGATCAGAAAGAGCGTAGGACCTAGGATATATCCTTGGCACCCGCGTTCGTATGGTAGTTTTGGGAGACATGTCCGTTTAATACTACTTTCAATGTGCGATTAGAGAGGAATTAAACAAATGTCCAGATATACCATAGCTCCGCAGTTTGCGTAGAAAGTCAGCATGCTAGATTCTGTCAAAGGCTTTGGAAATATCCAAGGCAACGGTTCGAGCGTCGCCATTCTTGTCGAGAGCCTAGTATATATACTCGGTGATGGTCGTTAGCATATCAGCTGTAGACCTGGTGAAGCGAAAACCATACTGTTTCTCCGAGAGGAGCCTGTGTGCTGTGAGATGCTGGGCCACCTCGGCGTTGATAATGATCGGAAGGAGGCTGATCGGGCGGTAATTAGCGGGGTCCGAGGGTTTTCCAGTATTCTTAAATATAGGAACTACAGAGGAAGACTTTCAACAGGCAGGAAAGCAGGAAGCAAATAAACAGGAGTTGTAGAGTTTAGAGAGGACAGAGAAGAGTTCAGGGGCACATTTCTTCAAGACTATGATTGGGATTCCATCCCCTCCGCTCGCTTTGTGGGAGTCAAATTTAGAGATTATGTTATAGACCAGCGTGGGGTAATGTACACGTCATTCAGTTGAGCCTCAATTCTAGGTGGGAAGTCAGGTGTAGGTACTTCAGACGAATCCAGTCTCGAATTGATGGAACATCTGCGAGCAAAGCATTCAGTCTTGTCCGCTGAAGATGTGAGGACCGCAAATTCATTGATTGGGGTGGGGGGTATTGAGGTTTTACTCTTGGTAAGCACGCTTTTACAGAGTCGCCAGTAGTCTTTGGATGATATGCGTTACAGGATGATATGCGTTACAGGATGATATACGTTGCTTCATTCTGTCAGCAAACAACATCTTAGTTTCGTTAAGTATCTTTTTACACTTATTACGAGCTGAGGCGAAAAGGCGCCTGTTTTGGACCGACACGTAGCTTCCATAGAGCCGGAAGAAATGATTCCACTGGTCAATAGCGGCCGAGAAAGCAGGCGAGTCCCATGGAGACGAATGGGATTTAAGCTGAAATTTCCCGGCTGAGATGAAAGCATCCTAATGGAGACCTCGGATGCACAGTCTTAACCCATTGGAGCCTTAAACCATTGGAGACCTCGGATGCACAGTCTTCGACAGGAAGACTAAAAACGTTGTTACAAGCGACGTCACACAGGAAGTCGCGGAACGAATCCCAGTCTGCTCTTTGGTAGAAGTAGGATATTCTGCTGGTCTGGGTTTCTTTGGGTATAGTGGAAGTGGAATGAGATGTTAACGGAAACTACGGCGTTGTCAGAGTTTCCGAGAGGGTAGAGCTACTTGGCAGTGCAAGAGTCTGGGATGGAAGTGAAGCAAAGGTCTAGTAGTGAGTCCCTTCCGTTACGGTTATTGGAAAAACGCGTGGGGAAATCCAACACTTGCGTAAGAGTTTGGATGATTGAAAGATTCATGGTGTTGACACCAGCAAGGTCGGTGACAGAGTTTTCCAGCCACTTGGTGTGGTGGGCGTTAAAGTTAAGAAGCACAAATATATGGGCAGATGAATGAGAAGAAATGGCCTTGTCGATATTGTTAGAGACGTTATCAAGTAATGAACAGTCAGAGGAGGAGGGGGAGCGGTAGAGAAAGAAAAGATAGCTAACCGAGCTTAGAAGTGAGAGACGGAAGCACATGAAAGAATGATCCAAGGATTCAAGAGATGTCACCCTAGCTAGAGGGAGGTGTTCGCTGACCATGCATATGGTCATTGGAGTCCTTTCTGAAGAGGGGAAGGTAACCAGGAACGTAAATCTCAGAAGAGGGGATAGAAGGGTCAAGGTTAGTTTCACATAGGTGAATTAGTTTGAAGGAATGATTCTACGCTGTAAAAGTTTGTTCGGATGCCTCGTATGTCTGCGAAGGAGACGCAGACAGATTTAGGCGTTTTCCCCATATCTCATTCTCTGATGAAGCTTTAATAAAATTGAAATACATATAGTTGATAAATGTTTCGTATTTGTTCTTTATCTCATATTTTAGCGTGTTATCATATTTTGCTATCCTAACTAATCTTGCCAAAACTTGAGACTTATTTCTACGTATATCTCCACTTATTTCTTGTACATTCACATGAAAAAATAACGCAAATACTGATCAGGAAGCAAAAGTCGTGTAAGGGGAGAAATAAAGATGAGATATATTTAGCTAGGGAGAGATGAAGTAGTAAGAAAATATGAAAATGTTGATAGAGAGGAATTCTGACAAAACATTTCAAGAGATCGTCTCTGATTCTTTTTGTTCGAGAGACCTGGACGATTTTTCAGTGGAGGAAAAGACAGAAGTTTGCTTATTTCATTTTATTTTGTCGTGTGTGTGTGCGCGCGCGCGTGTGTGTGTGTGTGTGTGTGTGTGTGTGTGTGTGTGTGTGCGTGCGTGCGTGCGTGCGTGCGTGTGTGTGTGTTCCTTTTGAAGGCGTAAATATAGATTCAGACTTTTAACCAGATTTTGCTAGCCTAAACAGACTGAACAAAACGTTAACGTATTTGTAAGCATATCTCGCCATATTCCTTCAACATTGTCTTTTTTTTTTCATAAGGAAAAAATCAAAATTACCTGCTTGATTTTATTTTGACAGAGGATATTTATGTTACATGATGTTAATATAACTTCTCTGATTAACTTCAATTTAACGCATATATTCAAAGTCAATTCAACACTTATCCCCACCTATCTCATCCCAATTTTTCATTAATACTTGATATGAAACTTCATATTATTATTATTATTATTATTATTATTATTATTATGTCATTTTTCATTATGCTTCCATTTCTGCTATGGTCGCACTACCTACCAAGTCTGCAGGAAGACCTAAGTCAGGTCGTGGTGTGTTGTTATGGCTGTACTTTATGCTTTTTTATATCTCCCTAACATCTCTAGCGTTACATAGACAGAGTTCTCCTTAGTTTGTGGGACGTACTTGACAAAACAATTTTTTTGTATATCTCTTAAGCTGGGGTTTCCAGAAATTCATTCAATGTGTTTTTTGTTCCATTTTTTATCATTCCAAGTGCACCAACTATTACTGGTATGATTCATGTTTTCAATTTCCACATTTTTTCAATTTCAATTTCCAGGTCTTTATATTTTGACAGTTTTTCGAATTACTTGGCTGCTATGTTACAATGCGCTGGACAAGCCATATCAATTAATAAGCAAGTTTTTTTTTTCTTTTTGGTTTTTAACAATAATGTCCAGCTTATTTGCTTCTATATTTCTATCCATGTAGATGGTGTAATCCCATAGAATGTTGACATCTTCTATTTCTGGAACCGGTGCTGGGTGATGTTCATGCCAGTGTTTGTTTACATATTTTCCATAGTGTTTGTACATTGTCCTGTGTAAATATTGTCCTACTCTATTGTGATGATTTTTATATTCATTTAGGGCAAGTACAGAACATCCTGAGATTAGATTGTCTATTGTTTCTTGGTATTTATCACAGAACCTGCATTTTAAATTCACATTATTATGTATAATATTTGCCTGAACGTTTCTATTGAAAAGACTTTGGTCTTGCGCTGCAAGAATAAAGCCTTCAGTTTCAGAATTTAATCCAGATGCGCGTAACCAGATGAGTATTAACTTTATCAATATTGGGTTTATTAGCACGTTCTGGATATTGGCCATGCAGAGGTTTGTCTTGCCAGCGTAGTTTCATCTGTTCAAGAGCTTTATCTTTGGTTTTCTTTGTAATATTAATATTTTTAATAATAGAATGGTGACATCTTCTATTTCTGTAACCGGAGCTGGTTGATATTCATACCAGTGTCTCTTTATATAATTTCCATGTTATTACTTATTTTTTTCTTTAGATATCTGTAATATTGTAGCGCAGGGAGATGGTTAATGTTTCTTGTATCATAATTAAGTTGTAGAAGTTAATGTTAAATTAGAAATATTATTAAGAGGTTAGGGGTAGACTTCGTACAACATGTTCAAGTAGTAATTGTTGAAAGAGATAAGGAGAAAGAGAAGAAGGTGCTACCTGACCTTATCTCCGGGTCGATTTGGAGTTGACGTTACATTTTAGTTATTTCCTCTCTCGGCTCCCATCTGCGTGTGTGACGCTTCGAAGACATTTATATGTCCTTTTGAATTTCGCACTGGATCACACGTTCTTCCAAGTTTTACAAGTTGTTCCCATTGGTCAAAAATCATTTTAACACCTACTTGCGAAATCTGGTTTCGACTTTTTTGTTAAGCACATGGCCAATCCTTTTCCTATTTGGGATTTCACACATCGCTGTGAAGTTTTGTAAAAGTGAAAAAAGAGGGTTGATTTTAATTAAGTTCTTATTCGCTACAATACAACACAAGGCAAAAAAGAAAAAAAATGTCATGTCATAATATCTTCAGTATAGCCTATCACATAAATATACTACGAGTGGATCTCGATCTTCCTCAATCCATAATTTGCGATGCCACGGATACTGTCTCAGTAACACGACGATAAATAGTAGAAAAGTTGGGTGACACGACATCATTCGGTTTGGAAACGCAATTATATACAGCCATGTAGCCTCGGTCCAACACCATTTACGCTGCTGAATGCAATGTCCGAGTCAGTTGAAGTTTGAAGTTACATTTTAGATGGGTGTCTCTCTTTCGCTGCTCCCATCTGAGTCTATGACACTACGAAGACATTTATATGTCCTTTTGAATTTCGCACTGGATCGCTAAGTCCTTTCAAGTCTTTCAAGTCGTTCCCATTTGTCAAAAATCATTTTAACACCTACTTGCGAAATCTGGTTTCGACTTTTTTGTTAAGCACATGCTCAATCCTTTTTCTATTTGGGAAAACCAGGATTTCACACATCGTTGTTAATGTTTGTAAAAGTGAAAAAGAAGGTTGATTTTAATGAATTTCTTATCCGCTACAGTATAAACATTTCATTCTTCAGTAATTACTTTCTTCATTTATTTATTTATTTATTTATTCTCTATCTCTTTCTTCCTTAATTCTTTCATTTTTGTTTCTTTTTTAATTATTTTTTTTTTAATTCAGTGCTTTTTTTATTTATTCTTTCATTCATTCTTTATTTCTGCATTATTTTATTTTTATTTATTTAGTTCATTCTTTATTGCTTGCATCTTATTTTCTTTTTTATTTGTTTATTATTTCCTTTTTCTTCATTATTTCCTTCTTACATGCTTTCATTTTTTCTTAATTATTGCTTTCTTTTTATTTCTTTACACTTTTATAATTTTCTTTTCTTTTAATCGTTCTTTATATCTATTAATTCTTTCTTTCTTGCCGGCTTTCTTTCCCAACTATTGTTTATCTTTTTATTATTTTCCTTCTTTCTTTCGTAATTTTTCATTTATCTATTCTTTCTTTCATATTTATTTACTTTTCTTTATTACTTGATTAATTCATTCTTTCTTATATAGTTAGTTTTTTCATTCTATATTTAATGTTTCCTTCTTTGTTTTTTATCTCTTTCGTTATCTCTTTTTTCTTTCATTCTTTTTTCTCTATCTATTCATTCTTATTTATTCAGATATTTCTTTCTTTCATTTTTATTTCTTATTTTCTTATCATTCTGTATTATTACTTCGTTTTTTTCTTTTCTTTGATGTCGCTTTTTCATCCCATTTTATTTTTATTTTTTGTGTTCCTGTTATTAGCATTTGTATTTTCACTGTTATTTTTTAGTATTTAATTTTCATTGAAACTGTAGCTTCAAAATGTATATTTTCAGATAATTCATTTAACAGCATTTTTTTTAGGTGCTGAACATTTGCAAAACGATACGAGAGGGGAAGATGACACTTTTTTATCGTCTGCTAAAATTTCGTTTCACAACTGATTTGTTTTTATTATTTTTTGAGATGCTATTTTTTTTATAGTTGTGTTTACTTATATTTTCCTGTTTTTATCCGTGTTTATTTAATGTTTTATATTCATGTGACACGATAAAAAAACGTCCAGACTAGGAAGTGATGCCATATTGCATAGCGTAAATTATTGTTATAAAAGATAGACGAAAGAATACTGACAAAGGAGACAGAAATTCTGTTAGAAAAGTAGCAGTTATAGGAGAAAATTATAGAAGTAATACAACGTACAGTAATGGATATTGAGGGAAAAGAATGAAAGATGGATATTTTTTAAAGATGAGAATGCAAAGAAATCAAGGCAATATAGAATGATTAATAAAAGTTAATAAAAGAAACGAAAAATTTACTGTGTGAATTTACTAAGTGACAGGACAGTAAATGAAGAAGAAAAACAACACTAACAACAGCTTTTTAGTGATGTAAATGCAGTTAGAAGGGCATAAAACGATCTCATTAAAACTGTTTGAAAGTATAAGCAACTGTGAATGAATTGTATTTTTTCGTAGTTGTATTATTGCGTAGGATGTGCGTTGTGGTGCAGCGGATATCGGCTCGGAACCAGAAATCGGGGAGCCGAGTTCGAATTTCAGTTGAATTCCTTACATTTACTTACGAGCAAATACCCTTGGGAAATGTATTAATCCGTCTCTTAGCCTCCAGTTATGGGTTAAATAACAAGACAGATTGCCTTGGCTGGCAACCAGTTTACCGAAGAATGTAATGGCTACCTAATGCGGGATAATCTTCTGCCCAGTTAGTCATGTCTCTTTCGAGGCATGATCGCTCAAGCCTGTATCACTTAACTGACTGATTATTGTGTGAGAGATTAGCATGTCAGCAAAATGGGGCTGATGTATAATTTTAAGTAACTCAACCCATCGTGTCAACCGGGTACCTCGGCCTGGGGTAATGATTAGCAAACTTGTCTGGCTAGAACCTATTACAACTGATAAGTGAGTTTGATCCTCAAAGGATGCCTTGTGCCACATCTAAGCGGTGCTTACGAAATTATCTATTCATGAAAATCTATTATAAAAACCTTGTCGGCATTACATAACCCATTGAGGTTAATGTGACATAAAAAATAACCAAATAACCATAGTGTCAATCAATTATATACCAGACACAGACAAATCTGTTCTTTGTAATAAGAAGTTTTGACAAAAGCAGCTCATGACCTTGCTGATAGAACCCAGTTAGAAGTTTTACGCCGAGTTATCCAGTTTATTCAGACAATTTTCGATTGAAGGTCTTTCCTACGTATCTAGATATGATTACCAAATCGATTTAGATTGTCGTTTAAACATACAATTAAAAATCCACGCCACATAGCCCGATTCTCCCCCACTACAAATGCTAAGTAACAGAGATGCTCTGTGTGTTAAACCTTCAGGGTGTTACCTAAATAGTTACGGCTGGGCCACTGACAAGCGAATCTATAGCAATAAAGGGGATATTTACTGCAACGTATTTTAACTCACCAAGACGAAATATATGCACGTTATGAACTGCAGTTAATTAAGATCAGTTGCCTTGTGATCCATTAGTTTTGTAGCATGAGGGTGTTTATTGTGTAATATAATAATCTGGCCCCACCCGAAGAAGGAAGCTGATGCAAGCGGGGGCGTTTTCCGGCCGTTGAAAGGAACGGATGTTTGTTTGACCTTATTTCCGGCAGTAGCGGAAATGGCTACAAGAGGCAAGCAGAACAGGTGTCCCTGAGAATTACGTGGGCGTGCGTAGGCGAGGCAAAAATCGGAAGTACCGGTTTGGAGATAAAAAGACGTCAGGCACGGATTTCACGGCAGTCTAGTCAGAGAGACGAGTCTGAGCAGAACCACAGAACACGAAGGAAGGCAGTTCACAGCTGCCCCCAATAGCATTCTGCTATTGTGGGGTACGCAATCCGTCAACCCTTGGAAGCGCGCTCTCACTCTCTGTTCACTAGGCTACACGGTCCATCGTTCATTAATAAAAATATCACTTGACATATTTTTATATATATACAGACGTGTTTGTTTGTGGCCTTGTACCAGACAGTTAAATATATAACAATTGTTATTATTATTATTATGACTAGTAGCAAAGTAGTAGCAGTTAAATTAATCGGATCCAGCAAGTAGCTGATTCTACCTACTGATCTCTACCTTTAAAAGATCTAGATCATAATGAAATGCTGCTACCATCAGCCAGTTAAGTGCCATATGGGATACACGCTAGAGCAACCATGTCTCTTTCCGTCCATGAATGAGTAGTCAGAAGATTTTTCCGCAATAGATCAAGGCTATAGAATTCAATCTGCGCTGCTATTTAACCCATAGCTGGGGGGAGAAATAGCTTAATACTTTTCCGAAGGCTATTTGCGCGTAATTAAATGCGATGAATTCAACTGTAATTTGAACTTGGATTTCCGATTTTCTTGTTGCCGTATAACTTTGGTGATTTATCCACTGATAATTGCAAGACTTCATACTCATCAGATACTCATTAGAGTTCAGGGCGTGTCCGCTTCATTGTGGCTGATTTATTATTCTCTACCCTGCAACCCTTTTCCTACAGTAAATGTTGCCCTTCTATGGTGAACTACATACGTTAGTTTCACCATACTATACTGAGTACCCTAGACGTCATGCTAGGATTTGTCAACGGAGGCCACAATTTGAACAACAAAAGTAAGAAGATGCTTCAGTGCTGATTGAAGACACGGAAACGAAGCTACAAGACCTCGTAGCTGAAGAGAGTGACAATAAGGACTACAAGTAAAGTGCAAGAAAACCGAATGCATGGCCATCAGCAAAAAGAGCTGCCCAAGTGTCAAATACAGATGGAGGATACTAAAATCAAGCAGGTACAATAATTTAAATACCTGGGAAGTGTGCTAACAGAAGACGGAAAGTGCGACACAGAGATCCGAAGGCGAATTGGCATGGCGAAAGATGCGGTCCAGAAGTTTAGTAAAGAAACAGGAAAATTTCACTAGAAACAAAGAAGAGAGTACTGGATCGCTATGTGATGTTTGTTCTTCAATATGGCATTGAATGCTGGACAATATCATCAAAGATGCAGGTAAAACTTGAAGCAGCTGGTTCTACAGAAGGATGCTGCGGATATCGTGGACCGAGCAAGTGAGCAATGATGAGGTTTTGCAAGGGATGGAAACAAAAAGAAAATTAATATTGAGCATCAGAAAGTTTCTGGGACATGCAATGAGGAAGGAGGGCTTGGAGAACCTGATACTAACAGGCCAGATAGAGGGAAAAAGAGACAGAGGAAAGCAGCGGATAACATATTTGAAGGACCTGATCAGGTAGATGACAGAACGAGGGTTGCGTGGTGGTACAGGAGAAAGTGTGCTAAGAGCCACAAGGAATAGGTAGACGTGGAAGGCCATGATCGCCTACGTCCTGAAAAGACAAGGCACATAGAAAAAGAAGAATCTTTACGGCTAACATCCGCCATGAACTGGTTGTTCAAATATAAAACTGAGAACGTTTGTTTTGATTTATTTATGAAATTATCTCGACAAAACGCGCTATGTGACAACCAGATCAGTCGGTTAACATCTCCAGAAGACAATACTTAATATATCACCATTGATATTCGTTTAAGAATTATTATATGCTAGGATATGACTTCTTTTCAGTGCTTTCGAGACTGATGTCGAAAAAATAATATCCCTTAACCAGTTTCATCGCTTCTATTAAACCTCTAACTTTACTCTTTTGTCAGAGATGGGAATTCTACGGCCTGCCTGATGATTTCATAAGACCCAACAGACTCCTCATGACACACACATTATAGAGCACCATTCAGATTTCTTTCATATTCTACTGGTAAGAAGTAAGTTCTACGTAAGCAGTTTTTTATTATTTGGACTTTATTTGAAGTAATATTTATTGCAAGCCAAGGGTAAGTATAATAAATAATAATGTTATTTTGTTTGAGACCCAAGAACGAGACAATTTAATGAAGGATTAAAATGTGCAGATTATGAGGATTTGTAGGATAGACTCAACATAGAGTTGAAGCAGTTTAGATTATTGTGAAACATATTTCGAGATTATGTTCCACGCACTAACAGTTCTAAAGAGGAAGTTGCTTGAGTGGAACTTCATCCTTAATGCAAAGAAAAGGAGCAAGAGTTAACTCGGTCTATATAGTGCGTCTTAGCTATGAAGGTTCGGACTTGTAAAACCAGTAAATGGATTTTGCTAAAACATTGTCCATAAAAATAGCGAGTAGTTAGAGGCCTACAACGTATCGTCCTTGCTGAAATGTTTGTAGGGTGGGAAACAACGCACAATCCACAATACTGGGTAAACACTTTTGAAATCATTAAAGACTGGAAAGGCAACTTCGGCTTAGATGCGTTAGCGATACTCCATTTTGGGTCTGATCGGTCTGGCGAGTTAGGTGCTTTCTGGAGCTGTACAAGGAGTCGATTTGTTCTAGCGTCGTTACCAAAGGATCGTATACACAAATTCTGTTTGAGACCTGATGTGACCTTGAGACCCAGTAGATGTTCTAATTCAGTCAGTTAAGTGCCATACGTGAAACACGCTTGGGCGATCATGTCCCGAAAGAGACATGACTGACTGGGCAGAAGATTATCCCGCAGCAGGTTGTCATTGCTTTCTGCGGTAGACTGGTTGCCGACCAAAGCTATAGAACTCAATCTGTCCTGCTATTTAACCCATAACTGGAAGAAAGAGACGGATTAACACCTTTCCCAAGGGTATTTGCGCGTAAGTGAATAAAATGGATTCAACTGGAATTTGAAATCGGCTTCCCGGCTTCTCGTTCGGAGCCGATATCCACTGTACCACAACGCACATCCGGCGATGTTCTAAGTAAGGATGCTAATTCAGAATGCAAAAATTAAATTCCCTGAAGAAAACTCAGTGTTTGTTGTTATGATGAAATATTACTAGCTATGATAACAGTCTGCTAGGCATAGCAATAACAAGGGAATATAACTATACAATTTTTACCACATTTTTAATATTTCTAAGTTTATATTCTTCAATTTTATAATTATAGAACTTTAATTTGTCGCAACACGGTGGTTATTTTTGGCACTTAACTGACTAAATTTTCAACAAAACATTTTCAGTAGTATATAATGGTCAATAAGGAATATAGCTATGAAATTCATATTAGTTAGTGAGTTAAATGCCATACGTGATACACGCTTGGGCGATTATATCTCGAAAGAGACATGACTGACTGGGCAGAAGATTATCCCGCAGTAAGTTGCCATTGCTTTCTGCAGTAGACTGGTTGCCGACCAAGGCTATAGAACCCAATCTGTCCTGCTATTTAACCGATAACTGGAAGGAAGAGACGGATTAATACCTTTCCCAAGGATATTTGCGCGTAATTGAATACAATGGATTCAACTGAAATGCGAACTCGGCTCCCCGGTCTCTCGTTCCGAGCCGATATCCACTTTACCACAATGCACATACAGCTTCCAAATACGCGTGAATGACATGTGCCTAATGTAAACCCTTGCCATCTAGAATATGGGTCTATTATTATATTGAGCACCAGTGTGGTGAACCCTCGGACCCATCCAACTATCGCCCTATCAGTCTTCTACCGATATTCGGGAAAGTATTCGAGGCTATAATTAATGCTGAAATAGTTCATCATCTCACCGCCCACAAACTGTTCTCCGACAGGCAATATGTATTCCGCTTTGACAGGTCCACGGCCGAGCTGCTAACAACTGTAACGGAGTACATGCTACAGGCCCTTGATGAGTCTGACGAGGTTCGCGCGGTTGCTCTGGACATCTCCAAGGGTTTCGACAGGGTTTGGCACCCTGGCCTCCTATGCAAACTACGCGGTTATGGTATTACCGGTCGCCTGCTTGACCTAAAACAATCTTTCTTAAATAACCGCAAAATGAAGGTCGTTCTGAATGGGCGTGCCTCTTCGTCCTACAGCACGAATGCTGGTGTCACACAGGGCTCTATCCTGGGCCCAACGCTCTTCCTTATTTTCACCAACGACCTCCCAGATGAGATCAAGTCCCAAGTAGGCTTCTACGCAGATGACACTACAATATACTCCCGCTCCAATAAGAAACCTGTCGTGGTGGACAGACATAATCTCGCTGCTGACCTTGAACGGGATCTACACTCTGTGGTGAACTGGGGCAAGAAGTGGCTTGTCAACTTCAATTCATCTAAGACCAAGCTGTTGTCTGTCAACCATTACAGGCAACCTCTTCTGCCTCCCATAAGCATGGACCAAGTGATTCTCCCTGAGAGTAATACACTACGCCTCCTCGGACTTACCCTGTCCTCAGACCTCAAATGGAATCAGCATATTGAATCTATAGCAAAATCTACTGCGAAGAAGATTGGGTCACTATGTCGATTCAGGATGTTTTTTCCACCTGAATCCATCCTGCATATATACAAGTCAACCATCCGTCCGTGCATGGAGTACTGCTGCCATTTATGGTCAGGTGCCCCTGTCGTTCTCCTCAGTGTTCTTGACAAGCTCGAAAGGAGAGTCTGTAATGTGATAGGTACTGATCTGGCGACTCGACTGCAACCACTTCCCCATCGTCGAAATGTGGCCTCCCTTTGTCTGTTCTATAAATACTTTCATGGCTTCTGCTCGGATGAGCTTAAGTCACTGATGCCTCCTCAACAGGTGTTTACCCGTGCAACAAGACTGGCAACTGGGTCCCACCCATTCACAGTCAGGTTAGCCAAATGCAAACGACAATTCTACTCCTGCAGCTTCCTCTCTCGCACTTCCCGCCTGTGGAACTCACTCCCGTATTCTTGCTTTACTGAGGGCTACAACCTCCAGAAATTTAAATGCAAAGTTAATACTCATCTACTAACCACTGGACTCTAGCTCTCTCCCCTCCCCTGTATAACCTTCACTTTCTCTCCGCCTATGTATCTGTCATTGCACCTGCTTTCTCAGCTTTCCATTGTTCCTTTCTAACTAGCTTGTACTCCTCACTCTTTTCTAATTAATCTTTTTACATTTATGTAACCCCCTGCACATCAGTGGCGTTTCTGCCTTGCTCGGGGTGAAATGATTAAAAAAAAAAATATTCCATTAGTTTTACGCAAGTAGAGTGTGTTCCATCTGGATGGATGGAAGTTAGCAGTAAAACAGTGTTATTGATGAAATTTTATTGATTTCACTATCGGATCATGTTATTTAGTTCATGGCAAGTATGTGCAAAAATTAATATTGCCCAAATGTTCGCCAGGGATTCGCCCGCTCACCTCCACTTGATGGTCAAGACTTTTGATGACGTCTCTGCGTAGTTGCTTCTTGATTTCACCAATAAGCCTTATTGTGTCAGTCTCCATCTGTTGAATTACTGTTGGCTTATTAGACCTTATTTTTGAGATGATCTAAAAGGAAGAAATCTAAAGGCTTCAATTCGCACGATCGTAGTGGCCAGTTGATGATGAAGCCTGGAAACTTCTCTTGTTTGAACGTTTATTTTCGAAATAGGTTTGAATAACTTTAATATGTTGTTCGATGGGTCAAATTAAAAATGTCTGAAGTTGTTAAATTTTTAGAAAAATTAAAAACGCTAGACGATTAAAATTAATTCACATTTAGAATCGATACAAGTTATTGGAACACTCTATATTTTATTATTGAGAATATTCAGGAAGTGACCTGATTTTTTAAACATTTTACTCTATGGAAGGCAGAACTGCTACGATGAAAGTTTAAAAGATGAACGCGGTTCAGAAAGACAGAAGTTGGCCATTGATGTAGCATTTAAATTTAAAAAAAAATGCCGTTATCAGGGAAGCAAGAAAGAAGATTTACAGATGGGACGTGCAAAAGAAGAAATTGTTAGGGCAAAAATGGCGATAGCATTTAATTATTTCGTCCACTTGGTTCTCCCCCGCTTGCTCGGCCGCCATCGCCCATCGAAATCACTTCTTCCGGCTTTATCGGAGTCACGTGTCGGACCATTACAGGTGCCTCTTTGCCTCTGCTCGCAATGAGTGCAAAAATATACTTAAAGAAGCCAAGCTGTTGTTTGCAACCTGAATGAAGCAGCGCATAGCATCCCGTAAGTTCGGTTCCAAAGACTACTGGAGGCCCTGTAAAAGGGTACTAAACAATAGCAAACACTCAATCCTCCTTCCAATCAACGAATATGAGGTCCTTACCTCTACATCAAACAAGGATGAATGTTTCGCTCGCAGATTCTCCACCAACTCGACACTGGACTCTTCTGGACTATCTGTACCCAACTTCCCACCCAAAACTGAGACCCAACTGAATGACATACACATTACCCCCTCTGTGCTCTCTAACTTAATATCAAAGCTTGACCTCCATAAAGCGAGCAGAGGAGACAGAATCACAATCATTGTCCTGAAAATATGTTCCCCTGAATTCCCCTCTGTTCTATCCAAACACTATAACTACTGCCTCTCTGCGCCTTGCTTTCCTGCCTGCTGGAAGTCCTCCTCCGTGGTATCAATATATAAAAACACTCTGACCCCTTAAATTTACGCCCTATCAGCCCCCTACCGATTTTAGCAAAGTGTTCGAAGCCATCATCAACGCCGAGGTGGTTCAACATCTCACAGCCCATAGCCTATTCTCTGACAAACAGTATGTTTTCCGCTTCAGCATGTCTACGGATGATATGGTCATGACCATCACTGAGTATATACACCAGGCTCTCGACAAGAACGGTGAAGCCCGAACTATTGCCCTAGATATCACTAAACCGTTAGACAGAGTGTGGCATGTTGGCCTTCTATGCAAGCTGCAAGGTTATGGTATAACTGGGCAATTGTTTCACCTTATTCAGTCATTCTTTTCAAATCGCGCAAAAAGTAGTATTGAACGGACATGCCCCCCAATACTATCATACGAACGCGGGTGTCTCTCAAGCTTTTATTCTAGGTTCTATGTCTTGCCTTATCTACATTAACGATCTCCCAGATGTAATCAGATCCCAAGTGCGCATACACTACAGTTTATTCTCACATCAATCAAATGTATTTGTAGAAGAGACAAAGGGAAGCCACATCCCGCCGGTGAGAAAGTGGCTGGAATCAAGCTACCAGGTCGGAACCGATCACATTACAGACTCTCCTTTGGTGCCTGTCGAGAACCATGAGATGATTAAGAGCAGGGGCGCCCGATCAGATATAACAACAGTACGGTTGGATGGTTGATTTGTATATGTGCAAAATGGACACAGGCGGAAAAAAACTACTTGTCCTGATACATTGCCCCAAACTTTCTAGCAGTGGATTTTTGACAAATTCGAGAGAAAAATATAAAATCTATTTTTAAAAAAAAAAGTATTCCATTTTCCATTTTTCCGTAACATTACAAACAGTTTAAAATTGAATCGATAGCCATTAAAAAAAATCTTCAATAGAAATACAGTTAGCAGTAAAATAAAAAGTTATTTTGTATCATTTTCCATTACGTCACCTTAATATGGTGTTTCGAATGACAATATATATATATATATATATATATATATATATATATATATATATATATATAAGGCAAGATGTTTGTGTGTGTGTCTGTTTATCTGCTTGTATGTCTGTAATTTTTCAGCCCTTTTATGTTAGTTTTTGTTTCGGGTTTAGCTCTAAGTAGGTATAATTGTAGTTCTTAGTCTCAGTCATGATACCCTTTACTCAGAGGACTTATTTAGACTTCAAAATTCAATTTACGACGGAAAAAACTAATTTGATGTCGATACCAGGAAATGAAAATTTGAATTACATCCATTCACTTTTCTTTCAGTCTACGGTTTCGTTTTAACTGGAAACAACTATTGCTTTTTAGTCTTTCGTGCTAACGTCTAAAGAGTCTGAGCTTTCATTACACCCGAGCAACGCCGGGCTATACTGCTAATATATATATATATATATATATATATATATATATACTCCTGATCAAAAATCTAAAACTACTTAAAAATCTTTAAAAAGAATTTTTTTTTACAGATAGATTTTAAACCCCTCCCACTTAAGGTTACCAATACTACAATCTAAAAGGTTATGGAAACAAAAAGCTACATTCCAAACATTTTATTTAGAAATTTATATTTTTATATAATGAGGCGATTTACACATGATCAAAATTATAAGACCAGGGGTATAAATTGTTAGATCTATGACAATTCCAATGTTTTTACTTCAGTTAGAGATTAGCAATCACTGCGTATAGGTATTACCATGCCTAAAGCAAGCAAACTTACCAAAGTTGAGCGTTCACGAATTCTAGAATTCCATAAGCAAGATTTGTCACAGCGGGTGATCCCAGCTAAGGTAAATCGCAGTAAAACTGTGATTTGCAACGTTTTAAAGAACAGTGAGAATTATGGAAAAGCAAAATCCTCTGATAGACCTCCTGCATTGAGTAGGAAAATAAGACTGGTTGTTATGAAAGACGGAGGACTTTCTTCTAGTCCCATTAAGGCAGTCACAGATGCTGATTGCAGTCCCGTAACCATCAGATGACACTGAAGACAAAAAGGCATGGTAAATAAAAAGCGTAAACAAATTCCTCGGCTGCTTTCACGTCACAAAGTTGGACCGTTTAAGTTTGGTCGTGAATACCAAACATGGGACGTTGAGAAGTGGAAGAAAGTCCTGTTTTCTGATAAGAAAAATTCAATCTCGATGGTCCTGATGGCTTCCAACGATATTGGTATAACAAAAACATGTCTCCTGAACTTTTCTCCGCACGTCATAGTGGTGGAGGGTCCCTAATCGTATGGGGTACCTTTTCTTACAGAGGGACGATGGAGCTCCAGGTGATGCAGGGTCGTCAGAGAGCGGCTGGTTGTGTTAACATGCTACAAAAAGTACCTTTGATGACGGAGGGCCATCGTTTGTGTGGGAATGGATGGTTATTCCATCAGGATAAGGCTGCAATCCATGCTGCAAGACGGACCTTGACCTTTCTACAAGAAAATGGGGTCCATCTCTTGGGACATCCTGCATGCTCACCGGACTTGAACCCAATTGAAAATGTTTGGGGATGGATTACAAGAGATGTTTATCGAAATGGCAAACAATATTCAACAAAAAATGAACTTCGTGACGCCATCTTCAGAAGCTGGAGCAACATCCCCCGCATCTTAATGGAAACGCTTATTTCTAGCATGGCCGACAGAATGTTTGAAGTCATCAAAAGCAGTGGAGGTAGACTTCATTATTAAATTTGGTTGTTAAATATTTTCATACATTTTTTTACACTTTCGTAGAATTTTTGTCTCTGGTCTTATAATTTTGATCATGTGTAAATCGCCTCATTTTATAAAAAAGTAAATTTCTAAATAAAATGTTTGGAATGTAGCTTTTTGTTTCCATAACTTTTTAGATTGTAGTATTGGTAACCTTAAGTGGGAGGAGTTTAAAATCTATCTGTAAAAAAAAATTTCTTTTTAAAGATTTTTAGGTGGTCTTAAATTTTTGATCGGGAGTGTATATATATATATATATATATATATATATATATATATATAAGTGAATGGCACATACGTTTGAACAGACTGAGATAGATAGATAGATTATTAACAGACCGAGATATGCATTTTGACTAAGAAAGTTGATTTTCTAAGCGCCGCTTAGATGTGGCACAAGGCCGGAAGTATGAGCTACCCAGTGAGGATTGAACTCATTACTCAGTTGTAATGATCCTAGCGAGACAAGCTTGTTGACAATTACGCCAGGTCGAGGTGCCCTGCATTTGATGAAGAGAGACAGCTAAATAGATGGATTGTTGAAATTTCTATAACACGAACTGAAGAAAAAGACTATATAAAGTTTAACATTAAACTGCACACCCTCAAATAATGATATCAATAATGATTTGTTATAATAATAATAAAAATTACATTAGGAATGGTATGGCTGTCACGTTTGTACATAAAACCATTCTCTATAAACAAAATAATAAAAAGAGGTAGTGGGTAAATATTCTGGTCTTTGAAGAATTTTATGGCTAATATTATAAGCGAAACACATTACATATCCGTACGACCGGCAGCCATCTATTTGTTGAAAATCGGAAATTAGAAATCCCGTTGTTGCATCCCATCAGGGACATGGTTTGGCGGGCTATTCAGAATGTTAGTCGTGAATAACAGTATTTTCTGTGACAGACCGATTTTTTTCCATTTTTTTATTTTTTTAACATGGGGATATTTGCCGAAGAATTATTTGATAAAAGAGAAAGAAATAAAAAAGATTTTTTTTTATTTATTGATACTTTTCTTTTACTGATTATAACATTTTTTTAAAAAATGCTGAAGATATTTTTGCGTTTATTTTCTGATTCGTCCTACGGTAAAAGGTTCTCAAGTTATTTATGTCGTAAATAATTTCCTTATTTTTGATAAGATTTGGAGACAACATTTTATATATTTTATACATTTTATAAATCTTATATATTTTATACATTTTATGTATTTTGATGATGGTATGATTTTATTATTATATACAAACTCTGCACCGGATAAATAAGATGTTTGTATTCTAACCATAATATCTGGGTTCAAATCTCACCACGATCATTTTGGTAGGGAAGTAACTTTTTTATATCAGTTTCAAGGAGGGATGAAGCAGTCGTGCGGCATCGTTTGAAATTATCGTGGTTAGACCAAATAGTTGTGTATAAAACTGTGGTGGACCAAAGACTAATGCCATCGTGACCGAGTGTTTTACTGGCGCTGTTTAAACTGTTAATCAGTTCAAATTATGCGTCTTTCCCAGAAGCTCTGACTAAAGTTAGCACATCATATTTGCTCTCTACACCACAGGATAATATACTCGACGAAGTGCCTACAATAAGGATTAGTTAACATAGTAGACGAGTTTAAGTTGGAGATGGAGTTTTATTTAATGCCAAAATAGTGGATTTTTAAGGTAAGTTTTAATGTTCAGTTATAGTGAGAAGGTTGATTTAGTCAAATTTAGATGAAAAAGTTGTTTATATATATATATATATATATATATATATATATATATATTAGAAAACTGAAGATCTCTTCTAGTTTTGTATTAAACAATGTATTTCTGATAATTTATTTCCTTCAGAAATGTATTATATGATTTTTTATCCTTTCAAAAATGTGTTATGGTAATATTTTTTTATCAAAAATTTATATTTATCAATAAAAGTCTACTTTTATACTTTCATAGTACTTTGACCCCAGTTTGGAAGGTTAACTATTTACCCATAGCTGGGACCCTAACATGTGCTAACACCCCGAGTCAGTTGGACCTTTGAACAACAGCAATTAAGAAGTTTACTGTCATGCCCAGGACCCGGCTTTGGAGCCGTTGTGGCATCTTATTATTGACAAAAATAAAAGTCTACAAAGCATGTATGTTGTCTGTTCTTCTCTATGCTTGTCAAACCTAGTCTACATACAGGGGATACATAACATGTCCTGAGCGCTTCCATCAGCGAAGCCTAAAATGAATTCTTGGTGTTGACTGGCAAATGCACATCAGTAATGTTGAAGTGTTGCAAAAAACTCGGAGTCAAAGCATATAATCAATTATCTATCATCATCGATTAAGGTGGTGTGGTCATCTAGTCAGAATTAATGACGTGAGGCTTCCTAAGCAGCATCTCTATGTTTAACTCGTAAGAGGAAAACGCCTAACTCATAAACCAAAAATGAGGAAAACGGACTGTGCAAAAAACAACTCTGAAGAAGTGTGGTACTGATGAGATAAACTAAAAGACTAAAGCACTTGATATGAAAAAATAAAAGAGCGATGTTTATAAAGGAATGAAAAGGTTTGAGACAGACCGTATTAATTATGAAAAGTTAAAAGGAGAAGCAGGAAAGGGCCATATATATGTAGCAGTAGATGAAACAGGAAATCACGATTGGCTTAACTGCTCTGTATTTAACCGTCTTTGTTTGTCCCTGGCTGGTCAGAGTAGTCATGAGAAAGTAAATTGAGGACAATGTGCAGTCGCTTACAGTTAATGTAGCAAATTGTGTAATAGCGCAGCCGGGTTGAAACGAGGTTAACCCGAGAACACTAACCATGGGTATATACAAGGTGTCCATAAAGACCGTGTGCACTGTAAAAAAATACAACTTTATTTTTATTTGTGACTAGCAGTATAGCCCGGCATTGGTTGGGTGTAATGCAAGCTTCAAAATTAATCCATGGTCCTGGAGCTCAGACTCAGCCTAAAGAATATTTGTGAAGTTTGGTGAGAATCGGATAAAAATTGTGGATTTGTATAAAGGACATACAGACAGATAAACAGACAGACACACACAACTTGCTTTTTATATATATATATCATCAATTTTCTGCACTATTGTAAGAACTGCAACCTTGAAACTTCTGAATATCGTTTCTTATGTCTTTGTCTATGAGTGTATCAAATTTAATTAAAATCGGACCACTCCTTCTATAACCTGATTTTTTCGATTATCGATTTTCGATATTTATCGGGGGTACGTCGACACAAAAACTAACTAAGATCACTCGCAGACGCTTATAGTACAACTGTGTAAATTTTCAAGAAAATCGGTTCAGCCATTTCGGAGTCTATAGTTAACGGACGGACACACACACACACACACACACACACACACACACACACACACACACACACACACAGAGAGACAAAGTTCCATTTATAAATAAATTTAGATAGAAGTAAACTGTAAAAAATGTTATAAAGTTTAATATCCCTAGATTTAAGTATAGTTATTGAATAATTCTTTACCACAAAATTTGCAACAGTTTTTGATAAATAAAGAAATATTTTCTTCTTTTTTTTTTCCAGAATCAATTTGATCCATGTCTTAAACTGAGGAAAAAGTAAACTGTGTCCTTTGGTTGGTTGAACTGAAATCTACTATTGCTGTTCTAAGAAAGTTTAGAATTGAATAGAATAAATAATTGCTAAATAGATGAAAAAATTAAAAAAGGCAGACTCTGTCCGTCATAAGCAACGCCCTGGAAGACCATGTATCCGCGATAAAACTTAAATAAAATTTCAATAAAACCTTAAAATATACAGATTTATATTTTTTCTAATCGTTTTTGCAAATTATTTCTCTCGCAAATACAAATAAAGTTATAATTTTTTTAAAGTGCACACGAACTTTATGAACACTCTATAGTATCCAGCAGTAATGTCGCCATTTTAATTACAATTTAATTACAATTTACCTGATTCTCTTACCTAAATAATGTTTTTCAATTCTTATTAATGGTAACTCAAAGTACAAATTTTGAAGTGCCTGCATGTAAAATATTGTAAGATTTATATTTAGTATATTTTTGATTTTTTTCAAATTGGGTATGGTATACCCACTAACCGTGGGTATACCATACCCAATTTAGTTGGAGTAGATAGACTGTTCCCTGTTTAGGATGTGGTTTCCGGCTTTCTCTTTTCCAATCTATTCACTCTTTTATTTTATTTTCAATTCGAGTAGATAGACTAAACTATCACCCGGTTTGACACTCCACCCACGTCTGTTAAACAGGTGAAGAGGCTCATCCCTTGTTCCCTGTTTAGGATGTGGTTTCCGGCTTTCTCTTTTCCAATCTACTCACTCTTTTATTTTATTTTATTTTATTTTCAATTCGAGTAGATAGACTAAACTATCGCCCGGTTTGACACTCCACCCACGTCTGTTAAACAGGTGAAGAGGCTCATCCCTTGTTCCCTGTTTAGGATGTGGTTTTCGGCTTTCTCTTTTCCAATCTATTCACTCTTACGTAGCCCCCTGCACACCTTACCGCCTTGCTTGGGGTGATGTGATTAAAAAAAAAAAGTAGTGGTGTAACTTTAATTGATAATTAGTGTTCCAGGGTAAAAATACACAATACTTGTGGTTCCAGCGATATTGACATCTGTAAACCCTGTGATAGAGAAAGTAAATTCTTAGCTGGGCTAAAAAGGCATATAAGAGCTGCTCATCAATGAGCCTTTCTCCTAGTAAAAGTAATGCTCAAAAACGAGTTGCAATCACTATAGGAGAATCAGTAATGTGATAGGTACCGACTTTGCGATTTGACTCCAGCCACTTTTTCACCGACGGGGTATGGCTTCCTTCTATCTTTTCTACAAATATTTTCATGGCTTCTGCTCCGACGAACGTAAGTCACTGGTGCCCCTGTCACACTTGTGCCCCTCTCGTGCAACCAGACTGGGAACTGGGTCCCACCCAGTTTCCAGTCTGGTAGATCAACCAAACGTAGCCTCAATTATACTTCATCACCTTCTTTTCTCGCACTTCCCGGCTTTGTAACTCTCTTCCATGTTCTTGCATTTTTGACGGCTACCACCTCCAGGAATTTAAATGCAATGTCAATACCCATCTCTTAACCACTTGACTCCAGTTCTTTCTACATTACCCTGTATATCTTTTCCTTTCTCTCTACCTTTGCAACTGCCATCACACTTGTATTCCCATCCTTCTCTTGCTCCTTTCTCTGACACCTCTTGTGACTGGTTCGGCTTTCTCTTTACTCTCCTCTTATCTAATCTGTCTCTCTTATGTAGCCACATGCGCATCAATGACGTTATCGCCTTGCTTGGGGTGAAATGATTTAAAAAATGTCTGTACGTATTACGACATATAATTATTAATTAATATGAGTAAAAAATTGTCACTTAGACGATTGATGTTAACTTCAGCGTCTTGGCTCCAGATTTACGTTGACAAACTAGTCTAACAATCCCTGAAAAGTTAACGGACTGATCTGTCAACAAAACTCTGGATGCGAAATTCTGAAGGTAATGTACAATCAGCTAAAGAATAAAATTTTACTTGTGTCAATTCTATTAATTTATCAGTTTGCCTTAAATGACTTCTCTCTTAATAGCTCACTAACTTTCAGCATGTTCGGCTTCATATTATTTTTGATATCGCTATGTATATACTGCCATTTATACTGTTGGAAAATTCATACGGAAGAAAGGTACATTAGATGATTAGATCTGAGGAATCATTTTTGCACTATTTTTTTTTAATTTGTTTTACAAAATCTAGTGTTTCCTTTTGTTTGTGTACACATCGTATTTTTTAAAAATTATACCTAGAGATTAAAAGTTTAAAAAATGTCCTTCTCAACAACAATCGAGTCTATATTCTAATTTTCTGGCATGGAAAATATTATACGCTAAACATACATAGTTGTAAATATTTACCGATATATATATTTTTTTCCTTTCTCTCTATCTCTCTATCTTAATATATATATATATATATATATATATATATATATATTAAAACATAATGTGCTCTTATTACGATTGAGCTCTCTAGAGAGGGAAATTGAAATACAAACAGTTACCACTTCTGCAATTTATGCAATAAATCGAGTTCAGCAATAAATCGAGTTCTTCCGGTGACTGGTGTGTGTATACACCGCTTATATATAACACGCTAAAAATTTCCCTA
Source organism: Ascarosepion bandense (assembly GCA_037127315.1). NCBI lineage: Eukaryota > Metazoa > Mollusca > Cephalopoda > Sepiida > Sepiidae > Ascarosepion > Ascarosepion bandense. The sequence goes on along the minus strand of JBBBDQ010000472.1, from coordinate 253,501 downwards.
CTCTTCTTCCATACGCCTATGGCTTAGGGAGTAGCAACTCCAACTAACACCAAATCGGACAAGTTTCGAACCCGGCCAGAAGCGTGTGGATGTGTCTAGCCACACTGATGAGCTGTGATACAGCAAAACAGGACTGTATGTGGATGAAAAATATATATATATATTCGTCATCCACATATAAGCCTGTTTCGCTGTATCACAGCTCATCAGTGTGGCTAGACAATATATATATATATATATATATATTCGTCATATATATATATATATATAGACACTAATATATATATATATATATATATATATATATATATATATACATTCGTTATCCACATACAAGTTTGTTTCGCTGTATCAAAGCTCATCAATGTGGCTAGATATCCACTTGCTTCTGGTCGGGATCGAATCTCGACCGATTTGCTGTCAGTCAGAATGACATCGGCGCATGGAATCAGAGAAAAGAAATTTTAACGAGTTGTATATAAGCAGTGTATACACACACCAGTCACCGAAAGAACTCAATTCATTCCTGAGTAGTATATATACATATATATGATTCGTAGGTGAAATGACTGGACGCATCAAATGAGTACATAAAATCATTATCAGGGCAACTATTGACATTTGTGCCGACTCGTTTTATGAGGGTGAAATTACTCCAACTCCTTTTCCTAAGGATGTATTTGTTGAAATTATAATACTTTGTACTAGTTCTGTAGAGTGTAGCTTTGAAAATGCCAAGTATAGGCAATTAGTTGGGGTTCAGAACGGTAGTCCTTTTGCCCCTGCGTTGGCTGATATTTTTGTGGGCTACTACGAGTCGTTGCTTTTTAGCAAAGGGTTTAAATCTTTTATTTATTTTAGGTACGTCGATGACACTTTTGCAACTTTTTCCACGGAAAGTGAGGCCGTAAACTTTTAAAAAATCTTAACTTCTTACCTGGAGTGTTATCCTTTACGATGGAAGTTGAGAAGGATAATTGCTTGCCTTTTTTTAACGTTGAGCGTAGTAGAGGGGGTTTCCTTACAAGTATCTATCATAAACCCACCTTTACTGGCCTGTATATGAATTGGCTTGCGTTTGCACCTAAATCAAGGAAAATTAGTCTTATTAAAACCTTTGTGCACAGGGCGCTCAACATTTGTTCTCTTATTAGACTGGACACTGAATTTAAGAATATCAGAGAGCTTTTCTTGTGTAATGCCTATCTGGAAGCCCTTAATTATATTATTAATAAAAATCTTTAGGGAATTTTATTCTCCTTTAGTCATAGGGCCTTCTAAGTGCTCGATTTATTTGAAGGTTCCTTGTTTATGGACAAGGGCAAACGTTTAATTAAGCAGATTAATAAGTCCTTTTCTGGTTGTTTTCCGTCTGTTGCTCTGCGTTGTATTTTTCGGACTAGGTCTGTGTTTCCATCGTTTCGTAAGGATGATTTGCTTTACTTCAAATTAAGTAATTTAGTACATGAATTTAATTCCCAGCGCACTGCTGATTATGAATGGCGTACCACCTTACATTTAGAAATGAGGATTAATCAGCATGTATATTCTAAAATAAGAGTTGGCAAAATAGGTAACATGTGTTACCTTCCTACTACAAATATGGACTCTGCAGTCTCTCAACATCTGATAGAGAATATAGCCTGTGCCAAATTTTTCAGGAAAAAGTGGTTCAAAATTATACACAGAGCTGGTTCCAATAATCATTTAAAGATTTTGGAATCACTCACTATAACATTACTGAAACCTTCTCTCTGCTGGAAGAAGGGTTTTGTTAAGGTTTTGGATTTGTTGGTGGATATTAATTATTTACACGTAAATTACCCCTCCCTCGTTATAAATATACATATTTATATGTATATTTATTTTATTGTGTTTCTCTCATTCTTTTTTTTTTTTTCTCATCATTTTCGTCGTTACTGTTCTTTTCGTTTAATTCATTTACCAACAAATATTCTCCTGATGAAATGTTGGTCAAAAGGGCCTTAGAGACTAAAAATTGTTTGTTTTAACATAGTATATATATATATATATATATGCCTTATAAATATTATTAATATTATTATTACAACTATAAACACTATATTAATGGCTACATGTGTTTGATTAGATATCCATGTTTTTGATAAAGTATACATAAGCTTCCTCAGAGATAGATGGATAGATAGATGGAGAGATAGAGAGATACATATGGCGGTGGAAAAAGAACCAAAACCGGTTTGCCTGCCTTGCTGGAGGCAGACAGACCGGTTTTGGTCCTTTTTCCACAGCCATAACAGCTTTCATATGCCTTTTCTCTAAATGCTTTCATGGTAATTGGTCTAACGAACATTCTTTTATGGTACCTAGATTTTATTAATTTAAGCGCAGTACTTGTTTTAGCAGCAAAGACTCCTCCTTTTTCATTGGGATCGCTAGCTGTCACCGCAAGTTCTATCCTAAGAGTTTCTTCTAGTGGTGGTATCACCTGTGGAATACTCTTACAGCTTTTTGATTTCTAAACAACTTGGAAATTTAAATGTAATGCCAAACTTTATTTTATCATATTTGATTTATGTTCTTTTACGGTTCTCTCTACTTAATAGTAATTTTAGTTTAGTCTCTAAAACTCAGTAAAACGTTGCGTCATTGTAGCTTTATTGCTTTACTTAGGTGAATTTTTTTTTTAAATATAAATAGATGGATGGGAACAAAGTGAGATAGATAGATAGATAGATAGATAGATAGATAGATAGATAGTTTTTAGAAGAAATTTTTGACTGGACTTTAACTAAGTTAAAATTTAATAAGTCACTTTTTTTTTTCTTTTTTTGAAATCTTTAACTTTTTTTTTTGTTCTCTATTGGAGTGGATACTTAACTATCGCCCGGTCCACGCTCCACCCACACATGTTGGACGGGTGAAGAGGCTCATCCCTTGTTTCCTGTTTGGGATGCGGTTTCCGGTTTTTCTCCTTTCTAATCTTACTGTTTTTTTTTTGTTTGTTTTTTTTTTCAATTGGAGTAGATAGACTAAACTATCGCCCGGTTCACACTCCACCCACGTCTATTGAACAGGTGAAGAGGCTTATCCCTTGTTTCCTGTTTAGGATGCGGTTTCCGGTTTTTCTTTTCTAATCTTCTCACTGTTTTTTCAATTGGAGTAGATAGACTAAACTATCGCCCGGTTCACACTCCACCCACGTCTATTGAACAGGTGAAGAGGCTTATCCCTTGTTTCCTGTTTAGGATGCGGTTTCCGGTTTTTCTTTTCTAATCTTCTCTCTGTTTTGTCAATTGGAGTAGATGGACTAAACTACCGCCCGGTTCACACTCCACCCACGTCTATTGAACAGGTGAAGAGGCTTATCCCTTGTTTCCTGTTTAGGATACGGTTTCCGGTTTTTCTTTTCTAATCTCCTCACTGTTTTTTCAATTGGAGTAGATAGACTAAACTATCGCCCGGTTCACACTCCACCCACGTCTATTGAACAGGTGAAGAGGCTCATCCCTTGTTTCCTGTTTAGGATGCGGTTTCCTGTTTTTCTCTTTTCTAATCTTCTCACTCTTATGTAGCCCCCTGCACATCAGTGGCGTTACCGCCTTGCTTGGGGTGATATGATTAAAAAAAAAAAAAAAGAAAAAAGATAGATAGATAGATGTGAACAAACTGACAGATAGATAGCTAGATAGATAGATAGATAGATAGATAGATAGATATGAACAAACTGAGAGATAGATAGATAGATAGATAGATAGATAGATAGATAGATATGAACAAACTGAGAGATAGATAGATAGATAGATAGATAGATAGATAGATAGATAGATATGAACAAACTGACAGATAGATAGATAGATAGATAGATAGATAGATAGATAATATGAACAAACTGAGAGATAGATAGATAGATAGATAGATAGATAGATAGATAGATAGATAGATAGATATGATAATGATAGATAGATAGATAGATAGATAGATAGATAGATATGAACAAACTGACAGATAGATAGATAGATAGATAGATAGATAGATAGATATGAACAAACTGACAGATAGATAGATAGATAGATAGATAGATAGATAGATAGATATGAACAAACTGAGAGATAGATAGATAGATAGATAGATAGATAGATATGAACAAACTGACAGATAGATAGATAGATAGATAGATAGATAGATAGATAGATAGATAGATAGGAACAAACTGACAGATAGATAGATAGATAGATAGATAGATAGATAGATAGATAGATAGATAGATAGATAGATAGATAAACTCAGTGGTATGTTAGTTCATTTACTGCACACCTATGAGGGCAAGTCCGAAAACACTAATTCCTTTATTGGATAACATTTCTTGTACTTCAAGGCCTGTGCTTCTCACCGAATGTTTATTGCATAAGGAACAAGATGGCATTCGATCAAAGCACTCAAAAAGATGAAAGGAAGGTGCATTTGACTGAAAGTGTCAGTAAGTACAGGTTTTAAAGTCACGTGACCAGAGTACTGAGGCTACAGCACGGATAAAACTCTCTGGCCTGTAAACCTAATATTTATTAGAGCTTTTAAATTTCGGCAAAGCTAGTTGAGCGGGAAAGAATTGCGACAGAGCAACCCAAGAAATTATTTACGAGAAGCGATTGTTACATATAGAAGTTTGAGGTCTCGAAGTACAATCTAATAATATCCCAACAAAAAGAAAAAATTGGGTATAGAGCTATTGAGGGAGTGTGTGAGTTTCCGAGATTTAGTATCATGGGGGTTAATTCAGACTAAACCAATTCGATCAAATGTGAGGAACACAATAAATTATCGATCTATGTCAGGTAACTGATCGAGCGCTCGACAAAACGTGACATGAACTCACTCATCCTCTGATACGAACTTGATTGTGCGCAGATTCTTAAAATGGAATTTCTATACCAATGAACCAACTTGCAAATAATTACAAAACTTTTTTTTAATCATATCACTTATCATAAAAAAATGAAAAAATAAAATTGGTATATATATATATTAATGCAGGTTTCATTGATTAATATAGACAAGTTTTGTCTATTAATTTTGTGTAGGATCCGTTCATACTGTCTGATATACTTGATGGTGATGTCGTTGAAAGACAACAAAATCACAGTAATTGTTGATTTTTTTATCGGGTATATAATGGTTAATGGTTTATGTGAGCTTTCGGCTCACATAAACCATTATCAAAGAGTAAATATTAACACACAGTAAACATAGAACATTTAAGTTATTAACAATAAAGAGAATTGAATTGAAAATATAAGTCCATCCCTACCGTGGCGGATGGCCGAAGACAGTGACAAAATAGTTGCGTTATGGTCCCTGCTCTGATTACAGGTATTTGAGTACGTTATTTGAAATATCAAAATTGATTGTATTCAAACCAGGTTTAAATTGTTTAATGTAGATTGCTTCGAGGATTTTTAGTTTCTGTTTATTATTTTCTTGTTTAAGTATGTACGTGTTATCAATAAGCGTTTTTCTCAGAAGTGTGCGTCGATAACCGTGTTGTTTTAAATGACGGAATATATTTGAATTTTCATTTAAGTGCAACATCAGATGCCGTGAGAGCGAATTTGTAGTGTGGCCAATGTAGATATTATTGAGGATGTTAGAGATACATTTTCTAAATGGACATATGAATTTATATACTACATTGTTTTTTTGGAAATCACTAACGGTGGGGGAAGAGTCGTTGCGGACGAATGAATTAGATGTAGTGGATTTAGTGTAATATATAATAAACTTAATTCTTTTGTTAGAGTCTGTCGGAGAAATATTAGTATTTATGAGTTTTTTTAGAATGTTTTCATCTAGTTGGTAGTTGGAGTGCATCTGGCTACGGTATGAGAGAGTGATATGTTTAGGATTGGTTGGGTACCATGTGTTGTTTTTTCCATGTTAAGCATTTTAAGAAAATAACGTATTTGTTCATCAACTATGTAGTTGGGAAAATTATTATTGATGAGTGTCTGTATTATGTTTTTTAGTTCACTATGGAAGATCTGATTTGTAGATGAATTGACTTTTGCACGATATAATAGATTTTTTATAATGGCTATTTTGTAATAGTGGGGGCATTCACTAATATAATTGAGTGTGGAGAGATTTTTATTAGTGGGTTTTTGATACGGTGAGATAGTAAATTTATTGTTGTCAGTGTTAATTAATATATCAAGAAAAGGAATTTTGTTATCATTGCTAAGTTCATAAGTGAATTTTAAAACTGAGTTATTTTGAAACTGTTTTTGAAATTGTAAGATTTCTTCGGTATTTTTAATTAATAGTAGGATATCGTCAACATATCGTAGATATATTGATGTTTTTTTAAATTTTGCAAAGGTAGTATTTTCAAGGTTAGACATGTAGAAATTACTAAAAGTCGGAACAAGCACTGAACCCATGGAGACTCCGTCACGTTGTATATATATATAGTGTTGTTTGGATCAACGAAAGGCACTTCAGTAGTACAAGCTAGTAGAATTTTTCTTAAGATGTTTGGATTAATTTTGAGTGAGGGTAATGAAGGATTACTGTAAACATTTCTTATAATTATATCAATAGTTTCACTGACGGGTACATTAGTAAAAAGATTTTCCACATCAAGTGAAGCTATGATTTCATTGTTAGGTTTTTCACTCTTGAGGATTAATATATATATATATATATATATATATATATATATATATATATATGTGTGTGTGTAAACTGATCACTATACTCGTTTCGAAAAACCCTCCGAGTGTCTGTGCGGAAGGAAAAAATGGTTGTAAAAACAGTCAGAGCTAAACACGTGAACATCAGTCAAAGTACGTAGCCCAAACCAAAAACCCGAGACGAGTAATCTATAACAAAAAAGTGCTCAATACGTAAGCAGAGCAGAAAAAGTAAATAAACATTTTGAAGATTTTGGAATGAGTCTCTATAACATGACGGAAACCTTCACTGTGCCGGGAGAAGGATTTTGTAAAGTTTTTGAATTTGTTGGAAGATCCGTTTAGGTGAAACCTTGGTAGGTTTGTTGGTTGTTTTGGTTATTTACCATATATATATATATATATATATATATAGTTTCGATTTGGAAGACTGTGTGAAACCAAAAATGCTGACAATCAGTGAAATGTTGATAGAAAGATATTTAAAAAAAACATCCTTTCTAATAAAGTGCTATATATCAAAAGTAGAGCATTGGTAGAATTAATATGAGTAAAAAATTAGAACGTAGCTAACTGATGTTACCTTTAGCATACTGACTTCATAATCTTCTTTTTACATTTTCGGAGCTGCTTTACAATTGTTTTTAATATTTTTATAATTCATGGTTTTTTATAGTGTTTCGAATTGACCAATGCCGTCAAAAAGTACGGCTAAATATTTATAACGATATGCCGTCTAAAATGAAAACAACATATATATTCATATAACTACTATAAAGTATCTTACATGAAGACATAAGACAAAATAATAATAATCAAAACACAGGAGCTAATTACACACACACACACACACACACACACACACACACATATATATATATATATATATATATGTATATATATATGTGTGTGTGTGTGTGTGTGTGTGTGTGTGTGAGAGAGAGAGAGAGTTAAACAATGTTTCGCTTATTTATTATGAAAAGTAATGTTTTATTTACAAAACCTATTCGATTGAAAGTATTGTCCAGCGCTAGCTTCTACATTTTTCCATCTTTCTGGTAGCATTTGACTTCTATTTCGGAAAAACGACTCATCCTTTGAGTCTATTCACGAGTCGAGCCATTTTTGTCATCTTCATAAGAATGAAAGTGCTGCTCAGCCAAGCTATGTGCCATCGATCGAAACAAGTGATAATCAACAGAGCAAGGTGTAGTTTATTCGGCGGGTGGGGTAAGACTTGCCATTTAAGCGTTTACAAATAGGTTTTCCTCCGTTTTGCAAAATCTGGCATAGCGTTGTCATGTTGCGAAATTACTTTGTCGTGTCTCTGGTCATACGGCGCCATTTTTCTTTTAATGTTCGACTCAACTACATTAATTGTAGAAGGTAGAGACTTTTCGTAATGGTTTCGGTTGGATTGAGTAGCTCATAATATGCTACACCTAGCTGATCTAGCTAAATTCAGAGCAGAAGCTTTCAACCATGGATATTCGGCTTTGCCGGCAATGTTGAAACATTGCCGGGCTTACCCCACTATCTGTTGCGCTTATGGTTATCGTAGTGTATCTACTTTTCATTGTACGTCATGATACAATGTAAAAGCCCTTTCTTTTTTTGTCGTTCAAGCAGTTGTTCATATGTGAAAAGACGTCTTTCGAAGTCTCGCGGCTTCGACTCGTACGGCACCCAATGTCCTTGATTTTTAATCATTCCTAATGTTTTCAAACGTTTGATAAATTTTGTGTGATCAACTCCTAATGATTCTGCGAGTTCATGAATATCCATGAAGTAATTCGTACAATTCTTTGTCTTCACACTTTTTCGATGCACAAGGGCGTTCTTTATATTCAACATCAAAGTCATTATTTTTGAAGCGTCTAAACTAATCTCTACATGTTATTTTCGAAAGAGCATGGTCGCCGTACGTCTCAACAAGAATTGACCAGCAGAATATCATACTGCTACCAAAGAGCCGACTGGGACTCGTTCAGGGACTTCCTCTGCGACGTCCCCTGGAACAACGTCTTTGATCTTCCTGTCGAAGACTGTGCCTCCGAAGTCTCCTCTTGGGTTAAGGCTGGCATCGATGCTTTTATCCCTGCCAGAAAATTCCAACTAAAACCTAATTCGTCTCCCTGGTTCTCACCCGCTTGCTCGGCCGCTATTGCCCACTGGAACCATTTCTTCCGGCTCTATCGAAGCTGCTCGTCGAACCAAAACAGGCGCCTTTTCACCTCAGCACGGAACAAGTGTAAAAAGTACTGAACGAAGCAAAGAGGGCGTTTGCTACCAGAATTAGGCAACGCATAGCATCCTCTAAGTTTGGCTCCAAAGATTACTGGCGTCTCTGCAAAAGCGTGCTCAGCAGGAACAAGACTTCAATACCCCCACTAATCAATGAATTTGAAGTTCTCACCTCCCCAGCCGACAAGGCTGAATGCTTTGCCCGTAAATTCTCAATCAATTCGACACTGGACTCGTTAGGAATACCTACACCAGACTTCCCACCCAGAACTAAGGCTCAACTAAATAACGTCCACATTTCACCCTCGCTGGTCGCCAAGATAATTGCGCAACTTGACCCACACAAAGCGAGCGGCGGTGACGGAATCCCAGTCATAGTACTGAAGAAATGTGCCCCAGAACTCTCCTCTGTCCTCTCTAAACTCTATAACCTCTGCCTATCTGCTTCCTGCTTTCCTGCCTGTTGGAAGTCCTCCTGCGTAGTACCTATATTTAAGAATTCTGGCGAACCCTCGGACCCCGCCAATTACCGTCCTATTAGTCTCCTTCCAATCTTTGGCAAAGTTTTCGAAGCCATTATCAACGCCGAGGTGATTCAGCACCTTATGACCAACGGGCTTCTCTCTGACAAACAGTATGGGTTTCGCTTCACCAGGTCTACTACTGATATGCTAACGACCATTACCGAGTACATATACCAGGCACTCGACAAGAATGGTGAAGCCCGAACCGTTGCCTTGGATATCTCCAAAGCATTCGACAGGGTCTGGCATGCTGGCCTCTTGTGCAAACTGCGGAGCTATGGGATAACTAGACATCTGTTTGACCTCATCCAGTCCTTCCTCTCTAACCGCACATTAAAGGTGGTATTAAATGGGCATGCCTCCCAAAACTACCAGACGAACGCAGGCGTCCCTCAAGGTTCTATCCTAGGCCCCACGCTCTTTCTGATCTACATTAATGATCTCCCCGACACCATTAGATCCCAAGTTGGCATGTATGCCGACGACACAACGATCTACTCCCGCATCGATCAGAAACCAGTTCTGGACGACAAAGTGAACCTCGCTGCCGCACTTGAAAGGGACCTCCAATCCGTAGTGACCTGGGGTAGGAAATGGTTGGTAAATTTCAATGCCTCCAAAACAAAGCTGTTATCAACTAACCACCATAGACAATCGCATCTACCTCCCATTAGCATGGGACAGGCTAGCCTCCCAGAGAGTAAAATACTACGCCTCCTTGGCCTTACACTCTCGGCGGACCTCAAATGGAATGACTATATTGAATCCATTGCCAAATCTGCTGCTATGAAAGTCGGCTCTCTCTGCAGGGCCCGGAAATTTTTCCCACCTGAAACTATTCTGCACATATACAAATCTACCATCCGCCCGTGTATTGAATATTGCTGCCATATCTGGTCGGGTGCCCCTGCTGCTCTCCTTGGGCTTCTTGACAAAATACAAAGGAGGATCTGTAACGTGGTTGATACTGACTTGGCAGACCGGCTGCAGCCGCTCTCACACCGGCGTGATGTAGCTTCCCTGTGCCTCTTCTACAAGTACTTTCATGGCTTCTGCTCCGATGAGCTTAGATCACTGGTGCCGCCTAAGCACGAATTTACACGAGATACTAGATTAGCAACTAGGTCCCACCCTTTTACAGTTAAACAAATAAGATGTAACCGTAAATTCTACTCCAACAGCTTCTTTTCTCGCGCTTCCCGCCTGTGGAACTCCCTTCCACAAGTCTGCTTTCCCGACAGTTACAATCTCCAGGTGTTTAAATGTAGGGTCAATAGACACCTCCTATCACACTAACTCCCAACTATTCTCACAACACTCTCATCTACCCAACCCTCATTCTCGGTATCCTCACCCGCCTATCACCCACCCTCTGTTATTTCCTATATTTAACCAGCCTTTCTCCAGTCTACGTAGACCCCTGCACAGTAGTGGCAGTGATATGCCTTGCTCGGGGTGAAACGCTTATAAAAAAAAAAAATAAAAAATAAAGTAGTGTAGAAAATTTCCCACACATACACTTTTTTTGGCATGAAATCCAACATTTTTAACGCAATGAAAAACAAAGTTGTATACTCTTTAGCGAAATGACATCCACTGAATTTTAGGGTTGCTTACAGTACTTCTTTATACACACATTACAATATGAAACTACAAGCACGCAATTCTTGGAACGACATCTATTAGAAAACAACGAAAACTTATTGAGACTCATATATATATATATATATATATATATATATATATATATAAACGTTATTTTTGTGGATAATCGTATATAAGTAAACCTTCTATTTATTCCTTTAATTATTTATTATAGTATATTTCTTCATTTCGTCTATAGCCATGAATATTCAAGAAATCTTATTAGACGGTAAGCAAAAATAAATATACTGCAAAATAAGTATGCGAAATATCTACTCATATGCGAATATCCATTAATAATAAGAACGCTTCAGCAATAAAATCTGTTGGAGTAATAACTAAAAAATCCACTTCTTTCTTCATCATTTGTTTTTTGTTTTTTTTTTGTTTTTTTGTTTGTTTTTTTTTTACGTCAGGTTAAAATCTGAGCCGATATTTTTATTTCGACAGTCAGAACCAATCTATTTTTGTAGAACTTTTAAATTTGATTGAACATAAACAAGAAGTCCAAAGACCGTCAGATCACTATGACCCTCAGGTCCAAAATCCGTCAGATTTACTTAGGGTCTTCCCTTAGGGAAACACAGGTTTAAATCCTACAAGAGAGCGCATATATTTCTCACATAACATTCCGAGAATATTCAGGTTGTTATACAAAAATAACTAAATATACAGTTTAATAAATAAACACAGCATCTACGCAAACATGACTGTCCACTAAAAATAAGGTTTAAGTAATAATATCTGTTGGATTAGTAAAAGAAAAACCCATTCCTTTGTATATATATATATATATATATATATATATATATATATATATATATATGAGGTTTTAATCCTGGGTAAAAAGCAATCGGATGTCTTATCGTACTGATAAGCCGTGATACAGCAAAACAGAAGCTTTGTCTGCGGATCTTTTTACGCTCTCACACCCTGATTGAGCACACTGGAAGAATAGTAGACTTTGAAAAAATAGCAGCTATTCTAGCATCTACGCATCGTTCATTCATAGCTCAGAGTTAGAATCGCCGACTGACGCCAGTTCGGTTGGGTTTCAAACCTGGGTAAAAAGCAATCGGATGTTTAACCGTACTGATGAGCTGTGACACAGCGAAACAGATCTGTCTCCGGATGACTATATATATATATATATATATATATATATATATATATATATATATATATAAAACAATCGCTCCAATCAAGGCTGTACTTCCAGTGGTACACAGGAGGTTACATAACAGAAGAATGAAGAGAAAAGAGAAACGATCACATTAAGTGTCGCATAAGGTGTAAGAGACGGACGGAAAATCTGGTGTGAAGAGAGTTGCGTGAGAGTAAATTACTAAAGGAGAAGAACAAGATACCGAGAAACGGATGATTGTCAAGAAGATCAGAGATGGCTGCTGACATACATTTAAACATTTGGAGATTGTAACTGTCAGAAAAACAAAAATATGGAAAGGAGTCCACAGCCGGGAATTGCGAGAAAAGAAATTACTAGAGTGGAAGTTGCAGATACACTTGTTTGTTTTCGTTGTAAAATGGTGGAACCTTGATAAAATTCGCTCAAAGGGAATATATATATATATATATATATATATATATATATATATATATATATATATATATCCCCTCTGCACGAATGTACAAGAGCGACTAGACATATAACATCAGAAAGAGACATTTATTATAGAATATTTGTTCATTTTAGTCTACAGCTCTGAATATTTAAGAGATATTAATTGATAACTTCAGGCCGGTAAGCTAAAATAAATACATATACTCTATGTATAATACGTATACTGAGCATCTACTCAAATGGGATCATTCACTAACACCATAATAAATGTCTTTTTCTGATATATATATATATATATATATATATATATATATATATATGAAATGATTTGTTTGAATATTAATTTTGATTGATACTCGTATTTAAGTAGATATTCTGTTTTTAATTAAACAGTATTATATATTTATACCCACCTGCCTGATTATTTACAATAAATTTTTATTACGAAATATCGTAAATAATCAGGTCGTTAGGTATAAATACTGTTTAATTAAAAAACAGAATGTCTATTTAATATGAGTATCGATCAAAAATAATGTTCAAACAAATCATTATAAATTGCCGGTTGTTTGTAACTAAGTTTTGTTAATCTTCGTTAATTTCCGTAACACACACACACACACACACACACACACACACACACACACACACACACACACACACATGGATTAAAAAGCAATTGGAATCCAAGCGTACTGATGAGCTGTGATACAGCGAAACAGATCTGTCTGCGAATATATATATATATATATATATATATATATATATATATATATAGATCTTAATGTCTATGATTTCGAATACATAACTGGAGACTGTTTCCCTCATAACAATTTGAACACATAGAAGTAAATTTAAACTACAACTTTGTCACATTGTTTGTGTATGTATGTATGTATGTATGTATGTATGTATGTATGTATGTACGTATGTACGTATGTATGTATGTATGTTTGCATGGACGTATGTATGTATGTGTGTATATATACTGGTAATTTCCCTTCAAGCAAGGTGGTAATAACTGGGGCAAAATTAAAAAAAGAAAAAGAAGTGAGAGTGATATATATATATATATATATATATATATATATATATATATATACTATAGATAGATAGATAGATAGATAGATAGATAGATAGATAGATAAAATCACAAAGGACTGTTGTACCAACTATGAAACTGTTTAGTTGAATTGGAGAAGGCTTCTGTTTCTGGGATGCGTTTTAACATAGGTCAAATGTTGAGACAGTTAAATCCGAAGACGCTTTACGATAACTAACAATGCCTTCCATAACAAAGCAAAGTATTACGAAACTGAAGGATTTCATTTGTAGCAAAATAAATAGTACTGGCTTTTTGGGTGATATCAATACACCTACATGGCACTGAATGTTGGACATTCTCCTCACAGATGAAGAAAAACTTGAAGCAAAAGAAATGTGATTCTACAGAATCTTAGAACGGAATGACCAGAAGAGAAAATCAAAACAAAAAAGACATTTATGCATAACATCAGAATAAGACATTTGAAATTTCTTGGGTACATAATGACAAAAAATGGCTTGAAATATTCGGTATTCACGGAGCAGATTGAAGGTAATATAACTTGATTATATTGATGGTAGAGGAAGGATTATGTAAGATAACAAAAGGACTAAATTTATTAAATTTTACAAAAGACAGCAAATTGTAGAGAACCATTACGGAAAACGTCTTGAAGGGACACGACGCAGAAATCTATCACTAAAATTGATAAAGATTTGACTGAAAATAGAAATTGAATCAATGATATTTGAAAAAATATGATTGTTGACCATGTCAACCATAGTTTATGAATATAGAATACAGCGCAGTACGTAATCTGTTCAATGAAACAATGTCAAAGATTAACACTCACGGGTCAGACACTACTGAATCTGACTATATCGCCAATACTCGGAAAAATATGGTTGCCTTTTATACACGTCGCTTTGAATATTTTGAGCTTTCTGACTGGTTAACCCTTCTATTGGTGAACTATAATATGAGTCAGCTCATGACTGGCTCACCAGTAAACAAGCCTACCCCGAAAAACTCCAACAAAACTTCTATAAGTAATGTTCATATCGTAACCGTAGAAAAGTTTTAAATGAATCAATTTTGAAAAAATAATATACGGAAGAGAGTTGTATTTTGGTGTCTCTAGATTTGAATGCGACTATTGTATGTGATTGAAATAAAATATGGGATGGTTTTTATTCGAAGAATATCAGATGAGATTGTTTGTATTCTACTGAGCTAAGTGGATATAAAGAGATTAATACCGGTACTAGCAAACGCACACGCGCGTGCACACACACACACAGAGAGAGAGAGAGAGAGAGCGTAACACAATGCTTTTCGACTTGTCTGCAGAACATCAGTAAACTACTCTCTCCTATATAATAATGCTATTGCATGAGATAAATAATAAGTCAGATCAAATAAATACAAAACGAATAAGCTAGCTAGCTAGCTAGCTAGCTAGCTAGATAGATAGATAGATAGATAACAATATTTAGATAGATAGATAGATAGATAGATAGATAGATAGATAGATAGATAGATAGATAATGGAACTGTCGAAAATAATGCATATATATATTGTTATGGTAATTTACGTATGGTACACATTAACTCTTCCAAATTATATGCAAGCAACAGTTTCTGGTTTATGCTGAAAGACAGAGGTCTATTCTCACAGATAGCTCTGACAGCCGGACCAACACAATCACGCTCATGTTGGATGTGTCAGTAATACTGTTCTTTGTTAATAAATTTGTTTAACTCTTTTCCTTCTTTGTGCCTTTATTTCTGGTCTCTAACACGCATGCACACACACACACACACACACACACACACACACACACACACACACACACACACACATGTATATATATATATATATATATATATATATATATATATCTTATTACGCCAACATTGTCAAACTGTTTAGTATATCAGTTATCTAGCAACAACTCTATTAGAACAGATAACATCAAAGAAGACTAGAACATAAATTCAGACAAATTCTTATCAACAACGCAGTGGTGCTCTACCACCTGAGCTGCAAACAGGCATTAGATGTTCCCATATACACGAAAAACATATATTTGATTAGGTGCACTCATATACACAGAATATACATGCAATTACAAATTTAACCATATTTATAACTGAGCACACCCACATACACGGAACATGACTATAACTAGGTGAACCCATATTCACGAAAAATCATATGCAAGCTTAAAACTTAGTGCACCTCTATACAGGTAAAATATTTGTATTAAAATACATCTATTATCACATAATGTAAAGCAAGACACTCTCGAATTCATAGGTAATGCAAAATCATTGCATACACTAGCATATATATCCATTACATCGCAAATCCCTACTTTCACTTCTTCAATCTGTAAAATCCTCTAATGAATGATCAACGCAAGATAGAAATGAATCAGCAAATACTGACGAAATGTGTTAAATCTAAGATTGTATATAATAATTTAATCTCATTTTTATTTTATTTTGGGCGGACCTAATTACGTGTATGTTAATTTTTCATTAAGGATGTAATCGATTGTACCTTCCTGAATTAAATGTACCGTTCTCTATTAATTGTACCCTCTTATTTTGATTGTACTCACCTGAATTGATTGTACCCTCCTGAATTGGTTGTACTCTCCTGAATTGATTATACCCTCCTGAATTGATTGTACCCTCCTGAATTGATGGTACCCTCCTGAATTGATTGTACCCTCCTGAATTGGCTGTACTCTCCTGAATTGGTTGTAACCACCTGAATTGATTGTACCGTCCTATACTGATTGTATAACCAATTAAACAGCAGATAATTTTCTAAACATATACTGTTAAACATAAGAGGCAATGAATGTCTATTATGTTTAATCATGAGCCGTTCTAAACTTCGTATTTTGGCTTTAATTTCAGATAAAAATAAAGCCAAAATTCTCTAACATTTGGATAATTTTTTATGAAGTTGGTTCTAAGCTTTCGGCTCACATTAGCCATCTCCAGAGAGGTTACAAGGACGTTAACACAAAAACATCCACCATCAGCGACGATTTTATCTTGTGTTGACATAAAACTCCGCTAAGCAACGGCAACAGTTACCAAAAATAGCAAACGCAGTTCGCAAACTTGCAACGCGGCTCCATGACGTCATAGCGAGCGAGAGACCAAAATGATAACAGACCCATATATTTAGATGCAATGTAATGTGTTATGACCAGACTTAAACGTGATTTTATTAAGTGTGGGTTGTTTAGATTTAATGTAGATGGCCGCCAACATCTGAAGGTTCTTTTAACTATGTGCATGAGTGAGGATTATTGTATTGTTGACTAAAATCTATCTGATACAGCCTTCAGGGTTATGCTTTTTTGAGAAATGTTGTTTAATATTACTCTGATCAGAAAGGTGACAGGTAAGCCTACGCGAGAGCGAGGTTGTAGCAAAACCAATATATATATATATATATATATATATATATATATAAGCATGCGATTTAGATATAGAAGAATCCAAAGGAGTGCCCTGTACATAAAGTGGTAGGATAACTCTAGAGTTTCCCGGAATTTACAAGACATAGAGGATTCACCTGGACATGACAGTCATACACCTAAATGCAATTGTAGAATTAAAAATGAGTTTCCTATGGGTGGAGAATGAATGACAGAAGGGGTGGTATATCAAACTATGATATACCCCAAAGAAAATACAGATTTGAAGAAATACTACATTGGTATTTCAGCAGGTACTTGGAAACAACGTTTATAAAATCACACACACTCCTTTTACAACCCTGAATTAAGAAACCAGACATCTCTATCCAAATATCTCTGTCATTAAAAGACAAGAACTTAACACCTATGATTAAATAGAATATCGTTAAAAAATCTTACACACCCACCAACTTCAAAGATTGCTGTCATTTATGCCTTGATGAAAAAATCACTATTATCAAGCACAAAAATCAATTGGACCTGCTGAATCTGAGGAGGGAGCTAGTTTTTAAGTGTCGACATAGGGGCCGCTTTAAATTATGTTAAACCTTTAGCCCCTCATTCATTCCTCTGAAGACTTTACACACATCACAATACCGTATAGAATATAAATTATTTATTTGTACCCTATTGTTATATGTATCGATGTTTTTTTTTATATATATACAGGTTTATATATGTCTATGGTATTGCTTACATATTTGTTTTTGCGGGTGTATGTGTGTAAATATGTGTGTTTGTATATATGCGTGTGTATGTGCGTGTAAATATACGTGTGTACATATATATGCGTGTGCGTACATGTGTGTTTACGTATTTACGTGTGCGTGGGAGTTATATGTGTACATATATATGTTTTTGTACATGATTAATGTTATATTGTATTATAATTGTACAGTTGAGCGAATAATTTTCCTACATTATTAATGTTATATTGTACTATAATTCTATTGTTAACCAGTAGTATAATTTTGATTATATAGTGGTGTGGTGATAATTGATTAACTATTATCTCTTAAATATTTTTAATTTTCATAATTTTTTTAGACTCTAATTTCTTATCCTTTCGCCGTTAATATATAACTTTTTTTCATTCTCTCCTATCATCTTTTCTTTCTAATTTAAATTTATTCCTATCTTCTTTCTTCTACTTTCCCTTTTCGTTTGGGCTTTAAGATACTTACCCTTTCTCTTTAACGCTATCTCTTTCTCTAGCTCTCTCTCTCTCTCTCTCTCTCTCTCTCACACACACACACACATAACCCCCTTTCTTTACTTTCCAAGGTAACTGACTTGCATAATGTCTCTAAGTTAACATCCGCTCTTACGCGTGCTCTTTGATTATATGTTGCGTATATATATATATATATATATATATATATATATATATATATATATATATTATGTATGAATGTGTGTGTGTATTCGCCGAACTGATGTTATGATGTATTTTTTCTTAAATTTTCTCTTTTAAGGGAGCGATCTTTATTTTTAATCCGCGAGGGTGCCTTGTTTGTGAATTTCATTCGTGTAAAATGTTCTGTAGAAAAAGAGGGAAGCTGATGATGGTTCACCTGAAATAGGCCTAAACTTCGTCATAAAATAATTATTTATCAGATATATGGTATATATTTTTAATCAAATGAGTGTTTCTGTGACCTATCTTTGTATATTTGTTATGTCATAATTAGTTTGCTTGAGTGGAAACAACATGAAAGAATTTATGACCAATGATTAACATAAATAATAAGGCTGAAACTTATGTAAAATATTGATTAGAAAATAATTACGATTGTTATAAAATGAAAATAAACTTACAATAACATAAAAAAATATAATAATGTTATAAAATATTTAAGTTTTTGTTTTTTTAATCATACCACCCCGAGCAAAGAGTTAATACCACTGATGTGCAGGGGGCTACATAAGAGTAAGAGAAAACCGGAAACCACATCCTAGAGATGGGCGTCTTGACCTGTTCAATAGACCTGGGAGGAGTGTGAACCGGGCGATAGTTAGATCTATCTACTTTAATTAAGAAGAAGAAAAAAAACAAAAAATAACAAACAAATAACAAACATAGAATGGTGGATTGCTAAGTTTGAACTTAGTTAAAGTCCAGTCAAAGAGATTTCTGCTAAATTAAAAAAGAAAGAAAATCAATTAAACATGAAAATTAAGCAAAAATATCACTTACTTTTAAGAATATTTAAAACAAAGTTGATTCCCATCCCAACACCAGGAAGATAAAAATAATTTTTAACTTTTTGGTCACTCCAAGTGGATATTGAGTCGGGGCTGGGTTAATCAACTGAAATAGCCAGTGAGTGACCCCAAGAGGGAAGCAAGGCAACCAAATTACAGCCCGCCGAGAAGAGAAAAGGAGAGACAAACTATCTAACACAGGGCCAGCGAAAAAGAAACAACAAAGAAACTAGCAATCCACCAGTCAAAGATATTGTATTTAATTATGTTTCTGTGCCCAATATCATAGAGATTTATTTACAAATACAAATTTAGACTCACACACGCGCATGCACACAAATATGCACATATATACGCTGGCCAAAATTCCCACATAGCAGCTGTAGGATCTGGGGCTCCGACAAACCCTACATACGTAGGAGTTCTGTTTTGGTCCCCCGTGTCATTGCTACCTCATTAAAAAATTTGTGAGTCTTAGCAATTTTTTCTTTTAAGAAGCAGACAGACAGCAGGCACCCGTTTGTCCCTCTATTCTATGATTTTGTAGCGGACTTTTAAAAGCGAAACTTTCATTTTTATAAACATAAGTGAACATTCAGAAACGGGAAAGGTTTTGTATGTTGTGTATTGTTGCTCAATACCCTAAATGTTATGTTTGAACTGTTCCATAATGTCCACCAATAAAATATGTTAAGTTTGCATAATAAAGCCTTACCCTACAAAAACTATTTGTTTTCCAATTTTTTTAAAATACGAATGATTTTTTTATTGACTCATGTGCAATATATTGTTTTTATTAATGTAAATATATGTCGTAAATCTGACCAACGTTTGTTAGTTAATACTAACTTTCTTCTGAAAATCTTACCTTCCGTTATGCGATCTGACATGGTGTGTACGTATGTATTTGTTCATTTCTACATCTTATGCGTAAAATTTCTTGCTTTTTGAATCTTACGAAGCAGTGGATTTTTAGAACTCTTCCTCGTAACAATGACATCTTCTTACAGCGTACAGCCATTATTCCTTCCGGAATCGACTGACTTCTTTAGTTCGCTCTTCCGTGCTTGCATCGATCCGCTTGTCGGTTGCCAAACAAAACGTAAATAAAATACAATTAGCCTTCTATTGAAACCAACTTACAAATACCAAAACCGGATTAAACAATAAGACGAATTCAGAAATATTCCGTTATTAATAAAAAGAAATGTCTTTACGCATTCTTTTTTTTTATGTTATTTCTTTGTATTTTTCTTCCGCTGTAATCCGTAACGAACCAATCTTTCTTGTTTTGGTAGGAAAAACACAGAAAAATATAAACAAATGAAGAAAGAAGTTAGAGATAAGGAAAAAAAACAACCCGAATTAGAACAACAACAACAACAATAATAATAATAAGAATAATAATAAGTATTATTATCATTATTATTATTCTCATCATTATTATTATTATCTGTGGTATCATTTTTCCTGAGAATAATTTCAAGTGCCGAATTACCAAGAATCTTTCGGGGTCTATTAGTAAAAAGGACACAGTATGGGAGTTATCTATGTACATTCGGCAAATTTGGTTTAGATGGGGTGTGTTTTACGGATATGTACAACTTGGTACAAATTAATCTTTTGTCGCTCTGACATGTAGACGAGTCCAGAAATTTCACTCACCTCATTTTCTCTACCATTCTTTATCATACCTGAGGCCGATATGATAACAGGTATAATCGTTGTCTTAAATTTCTACCTTTTTTTTTAACTTCGATTTGCAGGTTCTTTTAATTTGACAGTTTTTGAAATTATCTCTTAGAATCATTCGAATCCTGTTAGCAAGTCATCTTAATTAGTTGACGTGTTACTTTTTAAAAAATATGACTGTTTTTTTTTTTTTAAATATGACTGTTTTTTAAAAAATATGACTGTTTTTAGTCTATTTATATCAAGTTTTCTGTATGTGAGGACTGGAGAATCCCACAGTAAAGTTTTGACAGGAAAATACGGGCTTTATATAATTCTAAGCCGGTGACGATTTCATAGGGCCATAGCGCTCAGTAGTCAAACTCTGGATGCTGTGTGCTATATAGAACTTGGAGAGAACAAAATGTCTGAAGTATTAATCGCTTGCAGTAATGAAAACGGGGGATTAAATCTTCCCTCAGGCTTCACAGTGTTATGTGATAATGCAGGTAAAAGAAAAATGACAAACATTATGTCTATCCATAAATAAAATTGCTGATTAACTGTATCAGAAGACTAGCTGCATTGCCCGACATTGCTCTGGGCTTTTTAATGGTGATATTGAAACGTTAAGGCCAAGTGTTTATTTAAAAAGCTCCAGTATGAGGTTGCAGTGACGCGTAAGTTAAAAATAATATGCAAAGTAAGTGTTGTTTTTGGTTGTATTTGTAAACTGGATTAATGCTTGTTCAATTTTAACAATAAACAGGAATGAGATATGTAGACTTGTAAGGACGGAGACAGGCGTTACGGGAGCCTGTAATGTGATGAGATGAAGTTGTTACGCAGAAGAAGTAGATGCATTGTCCCTGAACATGAAATTGTGATGGCATACGATAAGGTCAGTCAGTTAAGTGCCATACGGGAAACACGCTTGGGCGATCATGTCTCGAAAGAGACATAGCTGACTGGGCAGAAGATTATCCCGCAGTAGGTTGCCATCGCTTTCTGCGGTAGACTGGTTGCCAGCCAAGGCTTTAGAACCCAATCTGTCCTGTTATTTAGCCCATAACTGGAAGGAAGAGACGAATTAATACCTTTCCCAAGGGTATTTGCGCTTATGTGAATGCAATGAATTCAACTGGAATTCGAACTCGGCTCCCCGATTTCTCGTTCGGAGCCGATATCCACTGCACCACAACGTACATCCTTACGATAAGGTACAAATTACAAAAACATCCTATTTTTGTTGGAATACAACTAAGCGCTTCGGAGAAATAAACGATCGAAAAAAGCAGCATTTTTCATTATTTTTTGCCGCACTCTTTGTGTCAAATGAAATGTTTCTTCGCATATCAAGGCATCAGACTTTGATCGAACAGTGAGTCGATTTTCGCTGAGTCTGAGTGAAGTATCCTGGAGAAATGCATAAAAGTGCGCAAAAGACAACAAGAAATTATGTTTGTCGTTGATCTTTGATGAACTCTGTACATTGATTCGAAAAAAAAAATTGTGTGCATCAAAATTTAGGACCTTGATCTACAAGTTATCCGATTTTAGCTGAATTCGCATAAAGCGTCTTGGAGGAGAAGTGTTCGTAAATTCTAAGCGTTTTGGTGATTTCTGCCGTACACTATTAATCGATCCGAAAAATTTTGGCATACATCAAAGGTTCCTGTCATGATCGACAAGTGGGCAAATTTTAGTTGAAATCGGACCAAGTGTTTTAGAGGAGTAGTGTTCGTTAGAATGGAGACACACACAAACACACACACACACACACACACACACACACACACATACACACACACACACATATATATTCATTTTCATATAGATAGATTTGTTTGGTTGGTTGATTGTGTTTACCTTGATAGTTTAATGCCAAAGTATAAGTATATTGAGAGTAGTTTAATGGCTTTCATTATAGATATTTTTACATAATGTTATACTTCCTGGACAATATTATGTTTTATTTAGATATGTAATTTGTAGATGTTAAAATGTATTGCTGCAAAAATGTATTGTTGGTAACACTTATGAAAAAATGTATTCCTTGTAATTTTACTATAAAAACGTATACTTTTTTGTGTTGTAGTGTTTGTCATTGTACTATACAAATATATTGTTGGTCATTTTACTTTGAAAATGTATTGCTGTTAATTTTACTATTATATGTATTGTTGGTAATTTTTCTGTAAAATGTATTGCTAGTCGCTTTTACTATAAAATGTATTGTCAGTAATTTTACTATAAAATGTATTGTCAGTAATTTTACTATAAAATATAGTGTCAGTTATTTTACTATAAAATGTATTGTTAGTTATTTTTTAATAAAAACAATTATTGCTAGTAATTTTACTATAAAAATGCATTTTGATACTTCCTTAGTGTTTTGTATTTGTTTTGGAGTTCACTATTTGATCATAGCTGGTACACTAACAGCTGCTACAACCTCAGGCCCGGCAAGAGAAAAGGTATCAAATTTTCAGTCTGAGTTAGCATGCTTATGACTGTGTGAGAATGAAGATACCCTTCCTGCTATTTCGACCGCCGTTGAAACTATAACAGCCAAAATCCAATAATAATTAATTGGTAAAATTGGAGCAGAGATTCGAATTGATATATTTAAGCAAAAAGCACAGCTTCGGACAGACAGAATTCTGAGAAAAGGTTTTGTTAAATATAATTAAAACGTATAATACCTTAAAATATGGAATGCGTTAAAAAATGAAATACATTAAAATGTGGAATACGTTGAAATACCGAAAACTTTAAAATATTAAATACGCTAGAGTACGCAATAGATTAAAATTTGGAATATATTAATAAATAGAATATGTTGCAATACGGAAGATGTCAAAATGTGGAGTACGTTAAAATATGGAATACATTAAAACTTGGAATGCGTTAAAATGTGGAATGTGTTAAAAGAAGGAATACGTTAAAATACGTAATCAGTTAAAATGTGGAATATGTTAAATATGGAATATGTTAAATATGGAATATTTAAATATGGAATCATGTAATTTGTTGAAATATGGAATATGTTAAAATGTGGAAAAGGTTAAAATACAGAATCCAATAAAATATGGAATACGTTAAAATTTTGAACATGATTGAGAAAAATAAAATACAAGTAAAACTGTTCTGGATATCGGAAATAGTTGCGCAGTTCTTACCTAGTGTCGATGCTGATATTTAAGTTAATCAATGTACGTCGTTTAATACACTGGATGCTATGTGTCAAACACAGACAGGAAAGAACAGAAATTTGGAGACCCTACCGCTTTCCTTGGGGAGAAATTCTTAATATTAACAACGGATTATGTCTGGGCATTTCTTTGACATCAACTTACGATGGTGTTTTGACTTGTGCGTACTGCTATACCTAAACTTTTGATGCACGCGTGTATAGTTAGCATATTAGAAAACAGAATTCTTTTTCACGACTGTATACACAATGATCCAAACATTACGGACGTAAAGATGAAAAGAATCATGTCCTTTACAACGCCTGTGAACTGGGAAGATTGCAAGCAGGATATTAAACTGAGGAATAAACAAAAATATTGCTTGTGTGTTAGTAGAAAATGACGTTGTTTTTTGTTTACATGCTCATCTGCAAATAGAGGAGCCCAAAATGTCAATAAAAGGCCGGCGATACTAAAATCAGTGCAGAAATGTAAATACCTGGGAAGTATTTTAACAGAGAACGAAAAGTGCAAGAGTGAGACCCGAAGGCGCATTAGCATGGTCGAAGATGCATTCAAAAAACTGAATAGAATTCTTGGAAACAAAGAAAAGCGTACTGGATTGTTATGTGATATCTGTCCATCTATAGAAGGATGCTGCGGATATCATGGATCAAGCATGTGAGCAATGATGAGGTTTTAGAAAGGATGGAACCGAAAAGACAATTTTATGCAGAGCATCAGAAAGAGACAGCTAAAATTCCTTGGGTATGCAATGAGGAAGGCGGGCTTGGAGAATCTGATATTAACGGGATAGATAGAGGGAAAGATAGATAAGGGATAACAGTGTGTAATGTATCTAATGGGCCTGAGTAGGTGGATGGCAGAACGGGGATTGCATGGGACAGGAAAAAATAAGCTAAGGGTCACAAGGGATAAAGAGACGTGCAAGGCCATGATCGCCTACGTCTTAAAAGAACATGACACATAAAATAAGAAGAAGTTCTTCTATATGGCATCAAATGCTGGATAATCTCATGAATGATGAAGGAAAGCCATGAAGCATGAGAAATATGGTTCTACAGAAGGATGCTGAGGATACCATGAGCAGAATATGTGAACATCGACGAGGTTTTCGCAAGACTTAAAACGAAAAGAAACATCAGGAACATCAGAAATATACAGTTCGATTTTTGAGGACAATGAGAAAAGAGGGCTTCGAGAATCTGATAATCACAGGACGGATAGAGGGACAAAGAGACAGAGGAAAACAACGAGTGATATGCTTGATGAACGTGAGCAAGCATAGCATGGTTTGGGAGAAATCCTAAGAGAAAGGGTGTTAAGAACTACAAAAGCTAGAGATGTGAACGGCTATGGCCGCTTACGTCTTGAAGGAACAAGGCACTTGAAAGAAGAATAATGTATTTATAAAACATCATTCTGAAGCCAAAAAGCAAACTTTGTAGCCAGATCATTTGTATATAAATATGCCAGTATATACTTTATGATGATCCGTAAGATCTCTTACTTAGCTTATACATGCTAAAAAATCTGCCTTCTTCTGCCGTGCGCCCATGGCCTAGAGGTAGAATCGCCGACTGACGCCACTTCTGTCGGGTTTCTAATCCTGGGTTAAACGCCATCGGAGTCTAACCGTACTGATGAGCTGCGAAACAGATCTGTCTGCGGACGACTATATATACATATAATAGGGTCATTCAATATATAAGGTAATTTTTTGGGTATAAGGACTTCTAATACAAATAGAAGCTTAGATTTTTTTTTACAATTTTTCCCTTACTTCTTTTTCAAAGGGATTTAATTTTTTTTGCAAATTGAAAAAAAAATTGAGAGTTTTGGAGATTAACAAAGATGGCCGACCAAGAAGCATGTCCCACGACTGAACAGTCAGTTATCAGATTTGTGGTTGCTGAAGTGTGCAAATCAGTTGAAATACATAGGAGAATGTCAACTGTATAAGGTGCCACATGTTTCAGCAAAAATAAAAATGTCTACAAGTGGGCTAAATTGTTTAAAGAAGGACGGGGCTAATTCGTGTCTGATATCTCTTTTGTGGAACGTTTAAGATCTTGGAAAATTTGCTTATTCAGTACTAGCAGTATAACCCGGGTGTAATGAAAGCTTTAAAACTAATCCATGGCCTGAAGCTTAGACTCAGCCTAAAGAATATTTGTGTGAAGTTTGGTGAGAATCGGATAAAAATTGTGGATTTGTATAAAGGACATACAGACAGATAAACAGACACACACACAAACATCTTGCCTTATATATATATATATATATATATATATATATATATATATATATATATATATATATTATCGATTTTCTGCACTATTGTAAGAACTGCAACCTTGAAACTTCTGAATATATTTTCTTATCTCTTTGTCTATGAGTGTATCAAATTTGATTAAAAACGGACCACTCCTTCTATAACACGATTTTTCGATTATCGATTTTCGATATTTATCGGGGGTACCTCGACACAAAACCTAGCTAAGAATACTCGCAGACGCTTATATTACAACCGCGTAAATTTTCAAGAAAATCGGTTCAGCCGTTTCGGAGTCTATAGTTAACGGACAACAATACACACAGACACATACACACACACATACACACAGACACATACACACACACAGACAAAATTCCATTTATAAATAAGGTTAGATTGATTGAATTCTTTTTTATGGCTTATCAAATTTTTGCATTTTTTTAAAGTCAGGAAATATTTTTATACCGTAAGAATTTTTTTTTTAAGGAGATTGCATCGAAGATGAAGGAAAGATATGAAGCATGAGAAATATCGTTCTACGGAAGGATGTTAAGGATACCATGTAGAATACTAAAATCAAGCAGGTAAAAAAAATTAATTACATGGGAAGTGTTCTAACAGAAGACGGAAAGTGCGACACAGATAAATTGGCATGGCGAAGGACGCCTTCCAGAAGCTAAGTAAAGTCTTAAGACACAAGAAATTTTCACTGGAACAAAAGAAAAGAGTATTGGATTGCTATGTGATGTCAGTTCTTCCATATGGCAGTGAATGGATGCTGCGAATACCATGGACCGAGCATGTGAGCAATGATGAGGTTTTGGAAAGGATGGAAACAGAAAGGAAAGTAATACTGAGCATCAGGAAGAGACAACAAAGTTTCTTTGGTCATGTAATGAGGGAGTAGAGCTTGGAGAACCTGATACTAAAAGGCCTGGTAGAGGGGAAAAAGAGACATAGGAAAGCGGTGGATAACATATTTAAAAGGCCTGAGCAGTTGGGTGACAGAACGGGGGCTGAGAGACGTTACAAGAGAAAGCGTGCCAAGAGTCACCAGGGATAGAGAGACGTGTAATGCCATGATCGCCTACGTCCTGAAGGGACAAAGTACATAAAAGAAGAAGAAGATACTTATGGACGACTACTGGAACATATTTGAAGGGCCTGATCAGGTGGATGACAGAACGGGCATTGCGTGGTGTTACAGGAGAAAACGTACTAAACGCCACCAAAGATAGGGAGACGTGGAAGGCCATGATCGCCTACGTCCAGAAAGAACAGGGCACATAAAAGAAGATAGATAATCATGCTTTCGGGAGACAAGTCATATAGCGGGGGAAGAATAGGTGGATATACCTTTCCCAAGAGGTTCTGGTATTTGTTTGTTTAATCTAAACTCGCTTTTGACTTTGTACTTCCTAAAGTATGCCTTCTACCATACATTCACAACATATATAATTTTCAAACATACATACAATCAGTTTCACCCCAATCAATGCAATAAAGCCACTAAAATGCAAGTGGTTACATAGTATAGAATGAATAAGAACAGAAATATTAATAAGGAGAAACATAAAAGAGTAAACCAGGAGAACAGTAGTTGGAAAGAAAGAGAGAACTACAATAAAATAAACAGTTAGCATAGAACTTACGACTACATCTATCTAACTCAGCTGAAAAATGATCAAATTCCGACGCCAGTCGAGTACTACACTTAAATTCATAGAACATAGCGAAAAGCTCATCCAAACAATTACTATGTAAGTATTTATAGAACAAGCAAAGAGAAACAACCTTAGGGCGTTGGGAAAGTGACTGAAGCCGAGACACCAGCTCAAGACCGATAATGTTGCTGAATCCTCTTTGAATCTTGTCAACGAGCTGAAGGTAAACAGAAGAGACACCAGACTACATGTGGCAGCAATATTCTAAGTATGAAGGAACGGTAGACATAAGATAAATTCCGGAGATAAAGATTGTTTTGACCGACACGCTTAACCGATTTTCTTAGCAGCTGACTGAGCAATAAATACAATATATTCTTTCCACATAATGTCAGCTGAGAATGTCAGCCCGACAAAGCCCAGTGAGTTAAATTCCTAGAGGTTAGCATCAGTCATGGTTACGGATTACAGAGAATGGTCTCTCAAATGCTTAATAAAGAGAAGTTTAGTTTTGGAAATATTGAAATCGTTAAGCCATTTTTTCCTCGGTTAACGATGCTTTTGAGTATGTTTTACACACCAGCTGCTATTTTGAACTTGTCGGACTGATCAGCCTTATAAACGAGGTAGAAGGAAATCGTTGTGTCGTCACCATAAATGCCAAGTTGAGAGCTGATGCCATCGGGATGATCGTTAATAAAAATTAAAAGCAGCGTCTGACGACGTATGGAACCCTGGGGGAACCAACCTTAGTATAAAATGATTTAGATGAGTGGCCGTTCAGGATAACATACATTTCATCATATGATAGAAAAAGACTGCACCAGCTCATAAATCTGTCCGTAACATTTGAGTTTGTACAGAAAACCTTTATGCCAGATCTCGTCAACAGCTTTCGAGATGTGTAATGCTACAGCCCGGGTGTCACATAGAGCCCGATAGACCCTTTCCGCAATTACTGTAATTACAGCATCAGCTGAATTGGAGAAACGAAATCTGTAGTGCTTGTCTGAGAAAAGGCCCTGCGATGCGAAATGATGAACCAATTCAGCATTGATTAGAGCCTCTAGGAGGTTTCCAAAAAGAGATACCAGGCTAATAAGCCGCTAGTTTGATGGGCGGCACAGCTCACCAGAGTTCTTTAAAACTAGAACAACACTCGTTAGAAAAGAAGGAGGCAGTGAGGCATTTATTGTATAGTTTACAGAAAACAGGAGACAATTCAAGAGCACATTTAATGCCTATTACAAGAATACCATCGGTTCTACTGCTTTATGAGAGTCTTTGTTAGAAATGATAGCAGCAACGATGGAAGGTGTTATATAAATATAACTCAACAGAATCTCAGTTCATAGGGTGAGTTAGACAAGGCTATTTCGGATGCGTCAAGAGTAGAGTTTGATGAGAATTTACGTTCAAAGCATTCAGCTTTATCAGCAGATAATGATGACACCCCAAATTGAGTTAAGAGGATGTTAGAAACATTGCATGTATTTAATACCCTATTAGATAGCTGTCAGTAATCACAAAAGTCTAAGTTGTTGGAGGTGCGTCATTCTCTCGGCAAACAGAGATGATTATAGGAAAATAGTAATAATATTACACACACACACACACACACACTATATATATATATATATATATATATATATATATATATATATATTAAAAAAGGATTAATTCAAAGATGTTGAATGGCCATTTCGATATGAAGATCCCCACGGGGAACGACACATCACCTCAGCAACAGAAAAAAACCTTTCAGAAACTGGAGAAAAATTAGTCTACTATTCCTTTTTAAATAGATTGCAAAGAAATTAAAAAACAAAAAATTTCAAATGACCTAATTTTTTTAAAAATAATTTTATTTTAAATCCTATATCTTTTTATTCCCTTTTATTAATAATTATGCCTTTTTAAGTAAAGGCCTTTTTCTAATACTTCAACGTTTTGGGGAAATTAGGTTTTTGAATTTGTCCAGCGTCTGTAATATTTAAAAAAAAATTTTTTCTTTAGTTTCTTTCTTTTTCCCTCCCTTCCTTCTTTTATCTCTTTTACCACCTTTTTTCCGTGTTTCTTTAACTGACGTCAATTTAACACGGCTGTCTGTTAATTTTTAGTTACATTCTCCCCTTTTTTTTGCGAACCCAGACGATGTCAATTTTTTTCTTTTCCTATTTATTTGATTTTATTCTATCTTTTTCTTTTTCCTTTTCTTTTTCTTTCCCTTTATTTTTATTTTTATTTTATTTTATTTTATTATTTATTTTTATTTTTTAATTTCTTTGCAATCTATTTAAAAAGGAAAAGTAGACTAATTTTTCTCCAGTTTCTGAAAGGTTTTTTTCTGTTGCTGAGGTGATGTGTCGTTCCCCGTGGGGATCTTCATATCGAAATGGCCATTCAACATCTTTGAATTAATCCTTTTTTAATATATATTTGCTCTGTAATATTTTATTACATGGAGCTCTCTTCCTGTATCAATGTTAATATTAAAATAAACTTTTAATATTAATTAGGATCGGGTTTTTTGGAATTTACCTTCCTGCTTTTTTCCTTTGGATTGAAGTATCTGAATTAAAATATATATATATATATATATATACAGAAAATCTATGCAAGAGCCAACAAACCTACCTAGGTTTCACCCTTCGGCTCGTCAGGGTAAATTGGCCTTAGGGTTTTTTTGACTTTTGTTCATGTACTTCGTTTGTTCCTTTTCTTACTTCCCCTTTTTTTCCATCCGAGTTCGTTCTCGGTGGGTTATTCAAGACGATCTAATTTATAGTATGACTATTACTAGTATTAGCAGAATTATTTCTGTTACTATTAATATTGTTATAATTACTATTATATATATATATATATATATATATAAGAAATAATTTTAGATATTCTACAATTTCATGGGTAATGCGTATTTCACAGTCGGAAAAAAGCTGCTCGTCAGACCCAAAAGATATTACTCTGTTAAATTGAATAAATAAATTTAACATTTAGGAATTGGTTTCTTTCAGAGGCCAAACTGTTTCAAGACGGTCTGAGCAACTTTAAACGGATACTACGCATATTTGGAACTGAACTATATTTCTTCCCTCCCTCCCTTTCCTTCTCCTTTTTCCCCTTATATTTATTGTCATTTATTTGTTTGTTTGTGATTTTTATTTTTATTATTATTATTATCATTATTATCATTATTATTATTATTTTCATTTTAAGAAAAGATTCATTCCGGCAGAAATTTTGTACCAGATGGAGGAAATATTTTAAAAGGATCTGATGAAATGAGCTAATTAAACTCATTGAAATGAACTAGAGTTTATAACTAATATGACGTTTTGACTTTTCCTTTATAAACAATATATATATATATATATATATATATATATATATATATATATATATATGATTGAGTGGTGAGAACTTTACAATTTTATCAAGGTCCCACTCACTCTTTCATTTAAAGGTGCTAGAGTCCATTTACATCAGATCCAAAAGGCCTTTTCTCTGTAAACAGAGAGAATGGCTTTTGCGTCTGAATATGATTGGGCTCTAGTTTTCCTTGAATTTCTTTCCCTCAATTCTCATTTCATCTTTTAATAAAGATTTAGAAAATCCCAGAAATGAAAAACTTGATAAGCTCTTGCCGAAACCGGTTGTTATTTTGTCTTAGTTTTTAGTATGTTATCGAAAATCCAATTATTCCTTGATATTATAAAATTTTGCCCTGCGAAGAATCTTTTCAAATTATATATATTGTGCGAGAGGTGAATTATCCATGAAAGAATGAAAATAATGGATCTTGACAGAATAAAGAGTAAATTTATTCAGTAAAATCAGCTTTGTTTTAAAGCACAGCCTTTAAATGACTTGGAGATGGCTTGCATTTCTTCTGGACTTTCTCCGTGTTTAGTTTGGTGTATACTGCCATTATCCTTGCTTCAGTTCATATTTAGTGTTACAAGAGATTTTTTTGGTCTCTCGACTAACATAGTAAAAAAGTGGGCTAGAGTCTGAGGAGGTAGGTGGAAAGATGTAAGAGGTAATGTGGTCCCAGAAAAAGCTTGACAGCTATGACTGGGTTCTCCTGTTTGTCTGGCACGGTGCAGAGTTTTATGGCCAGATATATTGTCTGTGAAAAGATAAATGCAGCCATAGCATCGGCATCATCAGTTATCTCTCCAAACACCATGAGGTTGACTGGGTATCTCATCCAACTCTTCCCAAGCATTCTCTTCACTGTTCTCATATTGACACCCAAACACTCTAATGTTCATTTTGAAGGTTCCGGCGTGGATCAGTACAACATGCCGTTTCCAAATTTTTAGTGGAATGAATTGCATCATTGAGCCCTTTTTGTCACAGATATTGTTAAACTGACCTTACTATATTGGGCAGTCGTCAAAGACAAATACAAGCAATTCAGATTCACGAAATTAGAAGTATAAAATGGGATCAATTTACCCATTTCCCCCTGTTAAAAGTCTGCCTCCTTCTACCGAGCGCCCATAGCGCAGAGGTAGAGACATCGACTGACGCCAATTCGGTTGGGTTTTAATCCTAGGTTAAAAGCAATCGGAAGTCTAACAGTACAGATGAGCTGTGATACAGCGAAACTGATCTGTCTACGGATGACTATATATATATATATATATATATATATTAGTAAAGATTTTGTATTGTTACAATGGGTAATACATATTTCACCTCATATTGCGGCTCGTCAGACCCAAATGGTACAACAGTTGGTCCTCAAAAATCCTCTAAAATTGACGCTCACATGTTCATATTTAGAATAGACATTTGTAACGGTTAAAAACATGAGAATTCTATCGAAAGTATATATTAGTGAATATTAGTGTAATAGACGTCGCTTTCCATCTAGTTTTTTTTAAATTATTTTAAATTCTGTTTTATCTTGCCCTCTTTTTCTTTCAGTCTTTCTTTTTTTAGATTTAATTATAATTTTGATTTTTGATTTTTTAACAGAATTTTTTAAATTTAATATAAATTTTTAAAATAATAGTAAGAGTAGTTATTTTTTCAAATTGTATTAAAATTATGATGTATAATTTATTTTGTACCGTAAATATATCCCATTATATTTTAAACTAAACTTCAGTTTTTTTTAAAAATTATTTTAAATTCTGTTCTATCTTGCCCTCTTTTTCTTTCAGTCTTTCTTTTTTTAGATTTAATTATAATTTTGATTTTTGATTTTTTAACAGAATTTTTTAAATTAATATAAATTTTTAAAATAATAGTAAGAGTGGTTATTTTTTCAAATTGTATTAAAATTATGATGTATAATTTATTTTGTACCGTAAATATATCCCATTATATTTTAAACTAAATTTCAGTTTCTTTTAAATTATTTTAAATTCTGTTCTATCTTGCCCTTTTTTCTTTCAGTCTTTCTTTTTTTAGATTTAATTATAATTTTGATTTTTGATTTTTTAACAGAATTTTTTAAATTAATATAAATTTTTAAAATAATAGTAAGAGTGGTTATTTTTTCAAATTGTATTAAAATTATGATGTATAATTTATTTTGTACCGTAAATATATCCCATTATATTTTAAACTAAATTTCAGTTTTTTTTAAATTATTTTAAATTCTGTTCTATCTTGCCCTTTTTTCTTTCAGTCTTTCTTTTTTTAGATTTAATTATAATTTTGATTTTTGATTTTTTAACAGAATTTTTTAAATTTAATATAAATTTTTAAAATAATAGTAAGAATAGTTATTTTTTTCAAATTGTATTAAAATTATGATGTATTAATTTATTTTGTACCGTAAATATATCCCATTATATTTTAAACTAAATTTCAGTTTTTTTTAAATTATTTTAAATTCTGTTCTATCTTGCCCTTTTTTCTTTCAGTCTTTCTTTTTTTAGATTTAATTATAATTTTGATTTTTGATTTTTTAACAGAATTTTTTAAATTTAATATAAATTTTTAAAATAATAGTAAGAGTAGTTATTTTTTTCAAATTGTATTAAAATTATGATGTATTAATTTATTTTGTACTGTAAATATATCCCATTATATTTTAAACTAAATTTCAGAGTTAAATTTTCCATGTTTTACTAAGAAAGCGGACGGGTGTTAGAGACGCTGTTTTGATACATGTGTGTGTGTGTGTGTGTGTGTGTGTGTGTGTGTGTGTGTGTGTGTGGGTGGGTGTGTGTGTGTGTTTTCAATACAACTAACAATGAGACCGACTGCTAAAGATGTGGAGAGGTAAAATTCGATTTCTATTTTCTGATTTTATCTTCACATGCATTACGTCTTTACGAATATACACAGATTGACAGAGGAATTGTGCCATGGTGGTCTTTTTCTTAAAAACTTTTCCCAACTGATTCTACCATACTGTACTGTCTGCAGAATCAAACGCAGATGCATGGAATTAAAATTATTAACTGGCGACAATTTACCCATCGCATGCTGTGAGTGTGTGTGTGTGTGTGCGCGCGCGCTGTCGTCAGAATTACTGACGATAAGATGAGACTGAGTGCGAAAAATGTGGAGAGATGGAATTCGATCCCCGTCGTCCGATTTTATCTTCACTAAGCATTACGTCATCCTGCAAATCTGACTCATCGAATTTTGACAGGTTTTCATCTAAGAATTTAAGGCCACGTTCCTTAATCTTCTTTCTTTTACCCTGTTTCATTTTTCGTACATTTTTCCTTCAGAATTCCTTCAAAGGCGTCTTATTTAAAAAGCCGATGTGTGAAATGGCTGTCAATGATTTCTAATTTCTAGCTTTGCAAATTTTGTTGTTCCTTTTTGGACAACACTTAGCGGAATTAATTTCAGTAAATAAATTAAAACAAGAAGAAAATTCTTCTTTTTTTCCCCATGAACACAACGGAAAATATTTAAAGAAAATGAGTATATTTTAATTTCAGCAATTATCAGAGTTCAATCAGGTGTGTAATTTGTTTGCTAAGATCCAAAGTTAGTTTTAATTTAAAGACGATAGAGGCTACTCATGATATATATATACGACGCATGACAAATATTAAATTCATAAAATTGCGTGAATTTAACCTATTTTCAGGGGTTAGAAAATTTACCACAAAAGTGTGAAAATCTTGAAAGCATCCAAGTGCATTGAAAGATCAGTCGTTTAAATTTTATTAAATTATGAATCGGTCATTGCCGTCATTTTTGACGGCTAAATATATATATTCATGTTCCTACTATTAATTATCTTACATTAACACATAAAGGAAACGAAAAAAATCCAAAGGTTAGGAGGGAAATATGTTATTTATCTTACACGATGTTATAATTATTGCAAAAAATAAATTAAATAATAAAGATTTCTTAAAGAGTGAACACGCGGCAAGAGCTTTCATAACTGGTCAGTCAGTCAGTTAAGTGCCATACGTGATACACGCTTGAGCGATCATGCCTCGAAAGAGACGTGACTGACTGGGCAGAAGATTATCCCGCAGTAGGTTGCCATTGCTTTCTGCGGTAGACTGGTTGCCGACCAAGGCTATAGAACCCAATCTAGCCTGCTATTTAAACCATAACTGGAAGGAAGAGACGGATTAATACCTTTCCCAAGGGTATTTGCGCGTAAGTGAATGCAGTGGAATTCGAACTCGGCTCCCCTGTTTCTCGTTCCGAGCCGATATCCATTGTACGCACATCATAACTGGTAGTGAAGTTTAATAAATGTAGTAAGGAGAATGGACGAAACCGACATTGCTATCAAGAAAGAAAGCAAACTGAAGGGATTTTCCCAAGCCGAAAGGATGAAAAAATGTCAGATTAGAAAAAGAGGTTAAATTTAAATATTTTAACTGTAAAAGGGTGACACTTTGATGATAGTTTAGTAGATGCGTAAATACAATCTTGGGGAACTAGCGATCGTATAGAAACTGCTTTTTTGTGTGATGTGGTGCAATGAACATCGGTTTGTAATCAGATATCCGAGAGGCGAGTTTGAGTTTGCATTCACTTACGTGCAAATACCATGGGAAAAGCTGTTAATCTGTACCTTCTTCCTTCCCCTATGGGTTATGTAGAGAAAAGAATTGATTCTAAAACTTTTGATTGGTAATCAGTCTATCACAGAAAGTAATGGCGACCTACTGCGGAAAAATTCTCTACCCATTCAGTCATTTTTCTTTCAAGATATGATCGCCCAATCGTACATCAGGTATGGCAAAGAACTGATTCACTTCAAACACGTTTGATGCTAAATTCAGTGTCCAATTTCATATTTACTTCTATATCATATATTAGCTTTTTCACACATAATTATAGTATACTTGCAGTATAGCCCGGCGTTCCTCGCGTGTAATGAAAGCTTTAAAACTAATCCATGGTCCTGGAGCTCAGACTCTTCGGACGTTGACACAAAAGACTAAAAAGTAATAGTTGTTTCCAGTTAAAGCGAAACCGTAGACTGAAAGAAAAATGAATGGGTGTAAGTCAAATTTTCATTTCCTGGTATTGATATCAAATACATGTAAACTGAATTTTGAAGGCTAAATAAGTCCTCTGAGTAAATGGTATCATGGCTGAGACTAAGAACTACAATTATACCTACTTAGAGCCAAACCTGAAGCAAAAACTAAAATAAAAGAGTTGAAGAAATACAGACACACAAGCAGATAAACACACACACAAACATCCTGCCTTTTATATATATATATATATATATATATATATACATATATATATTATCGATTTTCTGCACTATTGTAAGAACTGCAACCTTGAAACTTCTGAATATCGTTTTTTACGTCTTTGTCTATGAGTGTATCAAATATGATTAAAATCGAACATTCCTTCTATAACAAACATTCCTTCTATAACCCGATTTTTTAATTATCGATTTTCGATATTTATCAGGAGTACCTCGATACAAAACCTAGCTAAGAACACTCGCAGACGCCTATAGTACAACTGTGTAAATATTCAAGAAAATCGGTTCAGCCGTTTCGGAGTCTATAGGTAACGGGGACACACAGACACACACACATATACATATACACATACACACAAAGTTCCATTTATAAATATTTTTAGATCGTAAAATTATATCTTTATGATATATGTGTATGTGTTTATATATGTGCATATGTTTGCGCACGCATATGTTGTGTATACAATGTATTGTTTATACCTTGTGCATGGCTGTTAGCAAAAAGAATAGCACAACATGCAAATTACAAATTGGGTATACTAAATTTAAACAAGTGCAAAAGTTTAAATATCGAGGAAAACGGAGAGTGCGACAATGAAATCTGAAAATACCCGAAGATGCCACCAAAAGCTAAGCAGAGTATTAAGAAAGCGAAAAAGCTGAAAATGAAGAAAATATAGTGAACTGTTACGTGATATCATTCCTCATAAATGACAGTGAATCCTGCACAATCTTATAATACAGCATGCATGTAGTTCTACAGAAGGATGTTGAGAATATAAAGGCCTGAACATGTGAGCAACGACTAATCCTTAAAGAAAATAGAAACAGAAAGGAAATTTTACTTAACACCAGGAAGAGAGGGTTGAAATCTCTAGAGTGCATAATAAGGAAAGAAAGCTTGCAAAATTGGATACTCACAGTACAAATATGAGGTAAGTGAGAC
This sequence comes from Ascarosepion bandense, assembly GCA_037127315.1. Taxonomy (NCBI): domain Eukaryota; kingdom Metazoa; phylum Mollusca; class Cephalopoda; order Sepiida; family Sepiidae; genus Ascarosepion; species Ascarosepion bandense. The sequence continues at coordinate 215,632 of JBBBDQ010000472.1, read as the reverse complement.
AGCGGAAAACAACGCATTACCTAACCACCGAACTTGAGTGAATAGAAGACGGAATAACGTTAAGGAGAGACAACAAAATAGAAAAATTAATATGAGCTACGAAGGACATGAAATTGCAGAGAACCATGGTAGCCTACGACCTGAAAAATCACGACACAGAAAAGGACTCGCAGGGCATCATTAATTGCAAGGTAAGAAAAATTCAGGTGGCTCAGAATGTAAAAGAGTATTTCGAACTTTTATGAGGTAAAGAATATTTAATAAAGTGTCATGTGAGCATATTAAATCCTATCTTTGCTGATACCCGTTGGCGAGTAGACGGAATAATTCTGAAATGATAAACTTTGCATTAATTATCTATATATCGTGTAAGAAAACGTCATTACAAGACGGTAGAAATTAGTAGATAATTCAGTTTTTTAATATATTCTCAAATATAATTTTTTCAGGAATGTTATAAATTTCAAACTGTTTCAGATTGACTTCGTTTAAAAACCTACTTTGAAACCCTTCCAACTTACATATATACGATTGAAACACCTGTTTCTCTACGATCAACGATCAAGTTAAGCAACGCCGAGTCTAGATGGGTGACCGTTTGGGAAAATATATTTGCTGTGAGCTTTGAGGTCCGGTTGGTGTAATATATAATTTCAATTATTTTTGTTAAATTCATATCGGCACATATTAACTTTGGGAAAGTTATCCTTACACCAGGTATGGGTGAAATAGTAAAACTTGTTTCGCTAAAGTATTATTATCTTTTCCAAAACATTCTTGCCGTTTAAAAATATTTTCTGGCTTTTAGTAAACGGCAAATAGTTGATAATGCTTAAAAACCTAAATCATCAATCATTTAAAACCCTCGTAAGCACACTTAGTATCTCCTTGAAGAGCATTGACACGAAAAACGGCTTCCAAGTTTTATGAAAATTGCTAAAGGAGCAAACAGTAGCTGGTGTGTACGATAGAATACTTTTATGCACCGCTTATAAGTGACACAAGGCCGAAAGCATAGCCTCCCGTGAGGATCGAACTCACTACTCAACTTTAATAGGTTCTAGCAAGACAAGCTTGCTAACCATTACAGTACGCTAAGTTGCCCAAGCTGTAGTGTATGATAGATGCTGATAACACAAACCATTCAGAAGAGCGATGAATGAAAAATAATCTTTAAATCATTCAGCGTTCATTGTAATCTAAGAAAATCCGGTGGTGGACAATATGAAATTGCTGAACACCATGTGTTCTATTACCGCTGTAAACAGGCGTATAGAGTTACAACATCACCACACTAGGTACGGTTGATGTTGGTTGAATATCCCCATAGTAAATTTGACCGGAAGGTGATTTATTAATGCCATTCATCTGCGGAAGGCCATCCTAGTATGCGGTACCTTTAAAAAGTGCCTTTAAACGATACTACAGTTTGACCCAAGCCTAAGTAAAACTGGATTGACGGAATTCTTTGGGACGCAGTCAAAGGTTGTGTTAGCCGGGGATCACAAGTTATCGTGATCAAAGTTTTCAGCATGTTGGCCTTGATCAAATTGCTAATCGGGTTAGATAACACGTTCTTGCACAGAGACTTTCACTTAGGTGCCCTCAGCATAATTGCAGTAGAAAAAACAAGTGGTTATTTTTTTGGTGTTGAACAAATACAGACGTGGCTGAATAGACGTCTGTAAAAAGGACTAGCTAGCCGTCCAAGTCGAAAGATATCAGCGAATACGAGTTGTCAGTCATTTATTGTTTTATTTAAATTATTTTCCCAAATCTCAAAATGAAGTGAAGGTAACTTTCAAGGCCTAAAATTCAGGCTTATTCATGGTAATAGAGGAAACGGAATCTCATGGGGGGAAAACGGTGCATAATTTTTACTGCATATATCTCGATAAGAAAGAATAGAAAACTCATGAGAATGTAGAAACCTTCTCATGAGTTTTCTATTCTTTCTGATCGAGCACACAGCATTAAATTATGACGCATTTCTTTCTTTAGATAGGCACAATTTGTTGTTCGGCTTATTTGTTTTTGTGTCGGCATAATTGATTCGGATGCATATGTTATAGCTGCAAAGAAGTTTTTTAAGGCTTTCCAAAGAAAACGACTAAAAATAAAACGAAACACAACCATTATGCGCAAGTGTGAATAAACACAACGGATGACTTTGTGTTGATAGAAAAAAAAAAAAGAAGTCCTGAACTCCTAGTTTATTTGTTCGTCTTCCGCAATAAGGTAAGAAGTTTGGAGACAAAGAAATGGTTTTAATGAAATTATGCGAAAATTCCTCAACTTGAATGGAATAAGGAATTAGAATGAAAATGAAAAGAATGTTATCTTAACAAGATATTTCCTGAAGTTTACACACCTGCTAACTTCATGTATATATATATATATATATATATATATATATATGTGTGTGTGTGTGTGTGTGTGTGTGTGTGTGTGTTTCTGTGTTTATTTGAGAAAGGGAGAGTGTTGAAATGTTCTCGGCCCGACCAATAATAACCTTTAAATATATCTGAGATTGGATAGTTGGTTGATTGGTGTCTGCTTAGACATATTATCTACCATTTTTAACATCTTGAAATTGGCAATGGAATATAAAATGCACATTTTCACAGGAAAATCCAAACTTTTGCCGACTACCTAATTACTTGAAAACCTATGAAACTGTTAATTATGCGCGGCCACTGTTCAGCGGGAATCCATTTATAAATTCACAAATATATATATATATATATATATATATATATATATATATATAGAGAGAGAGAGAGAGAGAGAGAGAGAGAGAGAGATAAAGATAAAGATAAAGAAAAGAAAGAAAGAGACATAGAGGGACAGCCAGAAAGCGAAACAGAGAAACAGAGAGGGAAATATTTTGTGTGAACATGTTTGCGTGTTTACTCGCATATCTATTTGTAAGTGTATTTTCTTGCATGTTATTTTAAGATTTAAAATAATAATTTCTCTCTCTCTCTTTTCCATCTTCCTCTCTCTCTCTCTCTCTATATATATATATATATATATATATATATATATATATATTAGATTAATAAAAGTAAAATGTTTGTCAATTAGCTGATGGAAGTTACCATCAGAAATCCGACTCCAGTTTTTCGTAGACGGACCCTCTGGGCATCACTCAATCAACTGGTCAGAACTTTCAGTAAATGACGGCTTATACACACACACACAAACAAACACACTTATATACACACACGTGTGTGCGTGTGTGTTAGTGTGTATGTGTGTGTTTGTGTGGTTTTGATAAAAATTGGTCACTTAAAGTGAGCAGGTTCTTGTTTGTAAGGAGCTCTGTGTGATTTCTTATTTTGTCGTATTGGTCTTGTTTACGATTAGTTGCTTGTTTTTTGTTTATTTATTGTTATTTTTATTGTACAATTGTTTCATCCCATTTTTAATGCATTTTTATTGCTTTTCGATGATGTATACATGAGTGAATGCCCACCAAAACTCTTTTTTATTGAGATGTCCACTTAATTAATTAAAAGGACACGGTAAAAAAAGGTCAATCTAACAAAAAAGATCAATACAACAAAAAGAGGTCAACCTAAATGAAAAAAACAAACCAACTAAAAAAGTAATTTAGTGGATACGTATCGTAACGGTTATTGGGAAATAATATAGATAGATAGATAAAAACTACTGAGATAGATAGATAGATAGATAGATAGATAGATAGATAGATAGATAGATAGATATGAACAAACTGACAGATAGATAGATAGATAGATAGATAGATAGATAGATAGATAGATAGATAGATAGATAGATATGACAGATAGATAGATAGATAGATAGATAGATAGATAGATGTAAGACAAACTGATAGATAGATAGATAGATAGATAGATAGATAGATAGATATGAACAAACTGATAGATAGATAGAGATAACAAACAAACTGACAGATAGATAGATATGAACAAACTGATAGATAGATAGATATGAACAAACTGATAGATAGATATGAACAAACTGATAGATAGATAGATAGATAGATAGATAGATAGATAGATGTAGACAAACTGATAGATAGATAGATAGATAGATAGATAGATATGAACAAACTGATAGATAGATAGATATGAACAAACTGATAGATAGATAGATAGATAGATAGATAGATAGATATAGACAAACTGATAGATAGATAGATATGAACAAACTGATAGATAGATAGATAGATAGATAGATAGATAGATAGATAGATATGAATTGATAGATAGATAGATAGATAGATAGATAGATAGATATGAACAAACTGATAGATAGATAGATAGATATGAACAAACTGATAGATAGATAGATAGATAGATAGATAGATAGACAAGAACAAACTGATAGATAGATAGAATATGAACAAACTGATAGATAGATAGATATGAACAAACTGATAGATAGATAGATTTAAATAAACTGATAGATAGATAGATAGATAGATAGATAGATAGATAGATATAGATAGATAGATAGATAGATAGATATGAACAAACTGATAGATAGATAGATAGATAGATAGATAGATAGATAGATAGATAGATAGATAGATAGATAGATAGATATGAACAAACTGATAGATAGATAGATAGATAGATAGATAGATAGATAGATAGATTAGAACAAACTGATAGATAGATAGAATATGAACAAACTGATAGATAGATAGATAGATATGAACAAACTGATAGATAGATAGATTTAAACAAACTGATAGATAGATAGATAGATAGATAGATAGATAGATAGATAGATAGATAGATAGATTCTTTTTCTAAATCTTAATCCTGTTAGTCGTAATTTTATGTTAGTAGCGTTTAGATTCAACTAGCAGCACTTACAAATGTTTCTTTTGACTGAATTATGTCAGCTGTCAAATCAGAGCTTAGTTTTAAAACTATTCGGGCAAAAAGTTATATATTTTTTTTATTAATTCTTTTACTGAAGAATGAATGAAGCAACATCTCACGAATATTTTTTTTTCATTTATGGAGAAATTCAAAATTGCAACTCAAATATCTGAAACATTAAAAATAAGATTTGTGAATTTTATTCAGAATTTCTTGTGCAGGAATGATCCTGCCAATAATGAACATTTTGCACTGAATGATGTCCGACAGTTCGCAATGCAATGCATATTGACACATGAGCGCAGTCATATTTTTTTAATATAATAAACGTTATAAATCCACATTGATGTTAAATATTATCGAAATATTCAAGTCCCGCGTACAAAATAATATGTCGCGGTGTGGTTTTGCTAGTGGCTTTTATGTTTAGCTTTCACATTATGTAAATGGGAAAGAAATTCAGAGTCTACAAATGTATTTTTACATGCGTTGTAACTGGTTGCATAAAGGGGAAGCTCGGAGAACGTTACCGTAGACTGCAGGAGGTCATTTTATCATCGGTTCTACAAATACCACTCACAGGCAGAAGATATAAATTCATTAACGGGAGCAAAGTCGTCGGGACTTAGTTTATAATAGAAGGCAAGATGTTTCAGCGTTTATAAGTGAAGATGTCTGCTTCTCCAGGGACCAGAGAAAAGAATTTACCCGTTAACTGAAAAGTTCTACTATTCTCGACCTTTTCAGAAAATATTTTGTATTTGGTTTGCCAAAAATCTTTGAATAAAAAATCTATTCTTGGTAGAAATATTTTGCAGCTTGACTAATGTGCTTAGACATCTTTACTGTTTTCACAAGATATTGTATCTTTGGTATATAATTCATTCAAGTCTTTACAAAAAATCGATAAAAAAAGATAAATAAAATATATACAATTCCCTATTAAAAAATAAAAATAATCGTCTCGAGCAGTTATTTTTTCGAAAGACAAAATTTCGAGAAAAAAGAAATTATATAGTCTGAAATGTCGGTGAATAGAAGGGCAAAATATTAAAAATGCAGTTTAATAAATTTAATTTGAAAAATTAGACGCTTTACCTGTTTTTGTAGTTGAAATGGAGAACGAAAATTTACGTCTGCAGCCTAATAATGATAAAAATAATATATATTTTACGCAGCAAATATAAATCCATCATTATAAATACATTTTTTCAGTGTAGAATATTAAATTATCTATTGATCAGTACATATCAGCCTATCGATATATTGATCCACCTGTCATAAATAAATTATATATCAATCGCCGAAAGAGACACGTTGGTAGATCACAAAATAGAATGCCGAAATTGATAACTTCACCATAAGATTTTCAGATAAGAAAATGGTTAAACAAATCATATCAGATATTAATAAATAATTTGTTAAACAAAGAAGTGACTGCAGAAACATTGTAACCCTTCCCTATGGTAGTGCATGAACATCGCCCCACAGATAAAGATTAGACTTGAAGTGTGTTTTCTGAAACAAGATGTGGAAACTGGACTAAACTTGTGGTTGAAGAAAAAAGCTTAAGGGAAAATGGAAATAAAAAGAATGCAGTTAGAATTGTAGCGGAACTCTGGTCATCAAATCGCAAAATTCAAAATATGTCAGAGAAACAGTTTTTCCCCAGCTAAAGAAAAAAATCATTCTGGAAGCCACCCCACGTGACTGTATTCAATATTTAAGGATGGCCTCTAACAGGACACAGGGGTCATTCAAGAGAGGTGGTTTGCTGACACACAACTAACATGTAACGGCAACTCAAATCGACCCGGAGATAAGGTCAGGTCGCACATTGTTCTCTTTCTTTTTATCTATTTCAACATTTACTACTAGAACATTTTGTCCGAACTCTTGATATCTTTACTTTCTCAGTGAACATTCATTTCTACGAATTCTTGTTATTCTTCCTTTAATAAATTTCTATTTTAAAATGCAACATGTATATTTTATTCTTACTCTATTCTGCACTAATCCACACATTCCAACTGACTACCAACCTCCTGATGATGAAAAACATTCTGAGAATAATTCAGCATTAAACTTGTAAGCTTTAGGGAGTTCGGTTAATTCTGACACAAGTCCAAACAAAGAAACATTACCCAGCTCCCTACGCTACCGAATCACTAAGAGGTAGTTGAAATTTAATGGGCATAAAATAATGAATGCTAGCTAGAGAATTTGACAATCACATCGCATTTTGTAGATAAGAGGATTTATTGGAAGTAGGGAATAATCTACATACCTAGAATACCCTGACAGATGTCAGAATGGGGATTTGAAATGATGGTCGAAAGACAAATCTTACTAACAGATACAAAGGATAGAAAGTTGTAGAGAGCTATGTTCACCCGCATCCTGAAAAAGGAAACTACACATTGATGAAGAACATAACAATCAAATACAATAGCCATCAGAAAACAATCGCATATTTGAAAAAAAAAGCTTAGAAGTGTTTTGTCAGTAAGTGTGCTCTTTTGTGTCAAATAAAACCAAACACACAATGCGAAATTTTATACAGTTTATCCATTATTGATCAATAGTGTCCGTTGGGTTATATGAAGGAATGTCTGTCAGCCATCTTGAAATCCTTTTTTTCTCTTTTCTTGAGAGTTACGATCAAAATCTAGGTAGCAAGTTATTTCCCTTGTTATGACGTCCCTCCTAACGAGAAGACAGATTGAAAATAAATTATAAAAGAATTATTCTTAATTATATTTTTCAAATAGAATATGCAAATTAGATTATGTATTTTTAGGATGAGGATTTATTATTAATTAATAATAGTTTTAATTGATGAAAATGTAACGGTTTTCTACAAATATTTTCATTGAAACAGAACTTTGTAAAAACAATTTAAATACCTATAGATAGAAAATGCTATCTCGATGCATATACGCACATATTTATGTTTCTTTCAGATGAACTAATTTCCTTGTCTTTTTTTTTGTTTTCTCATTGGTGTAGTACATTGGGTCCATATCGATTTGATAATTTTTGTTTGAATTTCTGGAATGAGAATTTTTCATTATTTACACGATTTTACATACAGAATACTGGCTACAACAAAGATAAAGTTAATAGTCAGTATTCAGTCAAAAATTAATCAAACACTTTAACAAATATATTTACCACAACTACACAAGAATATCATGAAATACTAAAAAGTAAATATATTCAATATAATCTCCATTGGCTTCAACCATGTCCTCCAGAAATCACCGCAACTCTTCTCGACGGTTTTCTTATTTGAGTTGGGGAATTCTGCAATAATCTTTGTCTTCGGTTCATTTTTGTTGTTAGACGGGGTTTTGTTGGTCTCTCGCTCAACTGTACCCTTCAAATAATAATTAAGAGGATTTCAGTTTTAGGGTAAGGTGGCCAGATTTAAGGAGGGATATCATCGCTAAAACTGCCTAAATAAGTTCTTCTGTTGGTATCGCATGGCGCTGTTACCTAACATAAGTTCTTTCAGCCATACTCTTGACCCTTGTTGAGTCTGTGGTCCTCGCCAACAAATTCGGAAGGTATTTTCTTACAAGAAAGATCAGAGTTTTCAAAACTGCTGTAATCACCATTAGACTCCTCCAATTCGTTCCGAATTTTCGGCCCCGTCTTCTGATTGAAACCCAAACTCCCTGTAATATTTGTAAGGGAGCTTCTGGCAAAAATGCCAAACCACTTCCAAATTCCTGGCGCTATGAAATGCGTCATGGCGGTATTTTTCTCATAGAAAATTATTTAATTCTAGTTTTAACACTGTGAAAATTTCAGTTTTCCTATTTATAATTTCTGATGAATGCTGTTTCAGCTATTGGTTGAATAAGATCATGGCGCGTTCTACCACAAGTAAATGTCTGTAGAAATTTCCCTATCCCAAGTGACCCTACTATAAAGTGTAGTCGACAAAATAAAACAAACAAACAAAGCACATGCGCAAAATTAAATATATATAAAAGATAATAAGTATTGCCCATATATATATATATATATATATAGAGAGAGAGAGAGAGAGAGAGAGAGAGAGTTAGTTTTTGGCCATAATATAATTAAAACAGTACACGGTTGTGTTTAATAATTGTTCAATACATTCATATAGTAGAACTTTTGAATATTTTTCATTTATACATGAGTTATTTCAACAACCCAGGTTTTAATATTTCGGTATCTTTAGGCGATTTATACTGATTGTTCAGTTTTTCAAATTTACGAGCAGGAATTTTTTGCGAGAGCACGGCTGGAATTTTTAAAGAATAGAATACATTTAAAATTAGTTTGGAGTTATTTAAGGATCTTAAAAAATTTCATCCATGTTTGTATGATCCAGGTATGTATTTATAGGTGTGATTACATCTGGACATTATTTCGGATCTTTCATTGAGTAATTCTTTCTTCTGAGAACAACAATCTGCATAGATCGCCACCGTTTCATGATTTGGTGATTTTTACTATAGCCCAAGTTAAATCATGATCATTTCCATTCTTCAAGTCTAACTTCCACATATATCTAGCTAGTTTGGTACAATTTTGACGTTTTCTAGTTTAAATGTAAATTTGTGAATATTCCAACTGTTTGTAAAAATAAGTTTTGTAGACCCCCAGATATGTTTTTTCTTTGTCCATCAACGTCATGTACCTTCGCTTTGTAAATAACCCCTTCTGTTTTACAAACTCTTCAAAAAAGAGGAGAAAAGAATTCCAAGTTTGTTGATGATGACCAGAGACTGAACACGAAAGCCTACATCAAGAGATTTGAAGAGGGAGTGCTGACCAGGGTCAAGAGTATAGCGGGAAGTCTCTATGTCTGATAACAGCACCATACCAAGAGAATCTATTCATGTAAATCAGTTATTATAAATCGCTTAAAGATACCAAATGGTTGAAACCTAGGATGCGGAAATAACAACTTTCCAAATTAATATATATATATATATATATATATATATATATATATATATATTAATTTGGAAATTAGTTATTACTTTCCATTACTTTACACACTGCCTGATGAAACATTGAAGTTTCAATGTCGAAACAAACGTACCTTTCTCGTGGATATATAGGAAAAATATGTACATATTCTAAAATATACTTTATAATATATATATATATATATATATATATATATATATATATACTTTCTTATAATATATATATATATATATATATATATACTTTCTTATAATATATATAAATATATATATGTGTGTGTGTGTGTGTGTGTGTGTGTGTGTGTGTGTATTATAAGAAAGTGAAGGAACACGTAGATTAAGGCCCTTTGTTTAAGCATTTACTTTTACAAAGAGTGCTCGATACAGAGTAGAGTTTAATATTGTAATTTTGTCATTACAATTGTTTAAAAAATGATTATATTACTACACAAAATTTTTCATGTTTCGGAACAGTATTGTTCTTCTTCAATATTTTAATGTATATTTTGAAAAAGATTTTTTTAAAAATATAATTCATTGTTTGTTTTTATTTCTGAGATGAGGTAGTATTTACACTATTTACATTATTCGAAATTTTGTCGTCATCTTTGTGTCCATTTTTACAACGTCTTGGCCGTTGTACATTCCGGTCGTCTTCAGTTACTCGAAATTTCGAACCGAACCTTTATTAGATCACTGGGGTATATATATATATCATTCTTATTTCTTTGTGCGTTCCTTCTTTAGTAGTCATTAGTCTTCTCACACTAATCTGACTCTAAGTTACTTGTTTACCACTGATGTAATCTGATCCTAATCAAGAACAAAGCTTACTTCCAGCTTAGGACATACAGGCAGTTGTCTCAACACAAGCTAAATAACTCGTATGGTCTACCTAAGATTTATAAAGACGGTCTTCCACTCAGGTCAATTGTTAGCAGCCTAGGCTCGGTGTGCAACCCACTGAGTTGCTTCTTGTAGATATAGTTGACCACTAATAGAAAAGCCACCATAATGAGTTCAAAATTTCGCTCATTTCGTGAAACTTATCAAAGATGCTCCCATCAAATGCAACCAGATGGTTTGCCTGGATGTGATGAGTCTGTTTATCAAAGTACCAACGGTGGAGACATTATCGGTAGTCAGGGACAGACTAGCCTCGGACTCATCCCTAGGTGAATGAACCAGTGTTCCATTAGACAACCTGATGAAGATGCTAAGTTTTTGTACGTAAACAACTTCGGATTTGGATAAGACATATATCGGCAAGATGAAGGTTTAGCAATGAGCTCACCATTATCACCATCACTGGCTAACATATACATGGAATAGTTTGAAGAGATCGCATTAGAATACACAGCTCTAAAACTGACACTATGGCTGAGATACGTTGAAGGCAACTTCTTACTCCGGCCACAACTGGAAAAGGTCCAGACGCTATTGGACCATGTAAACTAAAAACGATCATCAGTAGAGTTCAATACGGAAAAGGCGAGTGACAACAAACTAACATTCCTGGATGCAGTAATAACTCAGACAGAGAGGAGTATTTAAGACATCCGTGTACCTCAAGCCGACATTCACCAGACAATATCCCAACTTCAACACCCACCACCCATACAATGTAATGTGCTATTTTTAAAAGTAGACCTGTGTTCCCTTCCTTTACTAAAAATAGGTTGTCTTATTTTCGCAGGAATTCTGTTGTTTATAAATTTAAATGCCGATGCGATGCGGTTTACATAGGACGAACCAATCTTAGGTTGGAGACGCGGGTTTCGCAGCACGTCCCTCAGCGATCGATAAAAACAATTCAGGCTGTTTTGGAGTCAGCTATAGGTCAACACTTGCTAGACAATCAAGTATGTGTTTCTCATTACGGGGACACATGGTTTTCTGTCTTGCACAGTGCTCGCTCAGCTCACCATTTGCGTATTTTGGAAGCTTTTCGTCTTAAAATCCATCAACCGAGCCTATGTATGCAGAAAGAGCGATTTATTCGCTCTTTGCAATTACTGGAAGGTCTGTGAGTGTTACATTTTTTTCCTATTTTATCACTTTTATGGAGTTGTGCGTTTCCTCCTCCTTACATTTTAAATATTTGATTAAAATTTACTTTTAAATGAGCTCCATCTTTTCCCCCGTTTTTGTAAGTTAAGCTTTTGTCGTTCTCATTTGTCCTGCATTTATAATTCATAATAAAGCCAACAAATACCTTTGAAAAGTGTTGGCTGAAAGGTTCCTCAGTTTAGGTTATTATAATGACGTCTATATTGTTCAAAGAAATTTGTTGTTTCTGTGGGTACAAATCTTTGATATATATATATATATATATATATATATATATATATATATATATATGTGTGTGTGTGTGTGTGTGTGTGTGTGTGTGTGTGTGTGATTCACATACAAGCCTGTCTCGCTGCATCACAGCTCATCAGTGTGACAAGACATCTACTTGCTTCTGGCCGGGATCAAAACTCGACCGATTTAGTGTCAGTCGGAGTCGCTACACCTTAAGCCACAGGCGCATAGAATGAGAGAAGAGAAATGTTAGGGTGTTATATTTAAGCGGTGTATACACCAGCCAGTCACCGAAAGAACTCAATTCATTGCTGTATTGCAATCGCGGAAGTGGTAACTATTGTTAAAATCTTCCACTCCAGAGAGCTCAATCGGAATGAGAGCAACACACACATACACACACACACATATATATGAGCTTAAGTCACTGATGCCTCCTCAACAGGTGTTTAGTCGCGCAACCAGACTGTCAACTGGGCCCCAACCATTCACAGTCAGGTTAGCCAAATGCAGACGACAATTCTACTCCTGCAGCTTCCTCTCTCGCACTTCCCGCCTGTGGAACTCACTCCCGTATTCTTGCTTTCCTGACGGCTACAACCTCCAGAAATTTAAATGCAAAGTTAATACTCATCTACTAACCACTGGACTCTAGCTCTCTCCCCTCCCCTGTATAACCTTCACTTTCTCTCCACCTATGTATCTGTCATTGCACCTGCTTTCTCAGCTTTCTATTGTTTCTTTCTAACTAGCTTGTACTCCTCACTCTTTTCTAATTAATCTTTTTACATTTATGTAACCCCCTGCACATCAGTGGCGTTTCTGCCTTGCTCGGGGTGAAATGATTAAAATATATATATATATATATATATATATATATATATGTGTGTGTATGTATGTATGTATGTATTGGGAAGTCAACTTTTATTTTAAACATCGTTCGTTAAATATGAAAGATAAGGTTGATAAAAATAATTTTTTAATTAGTTTTTCCAGCGTCCTTACGGTTTCTTTTTGTACATTAAACACCTCTCTCCTGCTGATAATCTCAAGTTATTTAACAGTGGCAATGGGGTGTTGAAAGTTTTTTGTTTTTTGATAGAAAGACACACATTCAAATTCTAGCGGTGAAGGCTTAAAATGGTAGCTTCTATTCAAAACCTCACAAAATACATTTAAACAGTCACACCACGAAGTATAACTACCCTTACCGAAAGCAACACCCTTTTAATATCGCTAAAGAAGCGGCTCAAAGTGCTTGTGACAAAGAAAATTGGAACAAAACATTCTTGTGTTCTCTTGCTCCCACGAAATTTATAAATGTAAGGACGCCGGAAAAAAATTAATAAAAGTTAATTAAATCCTCCTTGTACTGGATTCTTCTGTTATGCTTGTTCTTAATATGGCAGTGAATGCTGGACAATCCACTCAAAGATGACGGGGAGGCCTGAAACAACTGAAATGTGGTTCTACAGAAGGATGCTGAGGATACCATGAAAAAAACAGGTGAGCAACAACGAGGTTCTGGAGAGAATGGAAACGAAAAACAAACAAATAATTTACATCAGGAAAAGACAGGACATGTAATGACGAAGGAGGGCTTAGAGAATCTGATACTCACAGGTCAGATAGAGAGAAAGAGAGAGTAGAGAAAGCCGCATGTAACATACTTAATGGGCTTGAGCAAATGGATGGCAGAGCGGGGCTTGTGAAAGGTAGCAAGAGAAAGCTACTAGAGATAGGGAGATGTGGAAGGCCATGATCGCCTAAGTCCTGAAAGGACACAGCATATACAAGAAGGTATGTATAAATAGTCATCAACGTGAGTCCATAAATATACACTTTGATTTTTACTGTTAGAAATGCGTGTTATACTATACGCATATTGATAATCAGTGAGACAATGCAGATTTCTGTAATTCAAATTGTTGCGAGTTTCTTGGTACACTTACAGAGACACAAACAAGCATCAGCTTGTGGTTTATTTTAAACACTATCCTTGGCCTGTTCCGCCATTTTGTAGTTTGCGTCGATTACGTCCAATATTTTGCCGCGGGCGTCAGTAAAAATGGGTAAAGCCTTAATTAAAATACACTCCGATATTTCCAAGGAAATTCTCTCTTTCCTTTTTCCCCATGTTTCTTTTTTATTATATCGATTTGAAGGCGTCTTGCAAAGTGAAACTTTCCTTTAATCTCAACTACATGGAGAAATATGTAGGCTTTTAATCAATTAACCGGAAGAACAGAAAAAAAGGAGTAGACATAATATTACGCGAGTTCTTTTATGAAAAGGTTAATGCGATGTACATGTGTGCGTGTGGAAATTCATTTCGTATGGAATTATGCATTTTATATAACACTTGCAAGCGCATGCAAAAGCCACGCACATACATTATATATATATGTGTGTGTGTGTGTGTGTGTGTGTGTGTGTGCGCGCGATCGCGCACGCATGTGCGTGCTAGTGTGTATACATATATATAATTAGTGAGTGTGCGTGCTAGTGTGTCTACATATATATAATTATTTTCTCAAATTAAAATTTGTTATATTTCTAGTTGATGAATTTTATTTCATATATATATATATATGTATATATATATATGAAATAAAATTCAACAACTAGAAATATAACAAATTTTAATTTGAGAAAATAATTATATATATGTAGACACACTAGCACGCACACTCACACACACTCACATGCTTGCACACACAGACATATATATATACTTCTTTGGAAGTATATATATATATATATATATATATATATATATATATATACTTCCAAAGAAAAGCGATACCTAAGATTTAAAAATGAAATGCGTTTTTTTAGCTTTTACTTTAGTTTAATTTCAAGCTAATTGTGTAAATTTAAAATTTACAATGAGCAAAATACTTTGCTCTATTTCATAATGAATTTAAATTAATTGGAATGATTTTTTATCGATAAAATGTTTTATCTTTACCATATTTTCAATTAACCCATCACAACGTAATTATCTACATGAAAACTCATTGAAAAATAAAATATAATTTTCAGAAACTTTGTTTAAAAAAGATTAGATAATTTAAAGTCTAGTTAACCAGATTTGAAACAAAAATTACTTTTATTTGAAAATATCAGGAATGTTTTTTTTAAGTGTTGACAAGTATCTCGAGAGAGTACGCATGATTTTTTTTTCTACGAAGACATATCTGTAAAATGAATTGATGACGGTTTTTTTTATATCATTTTTAACTACTCTTCCTCTTCTTCTATGTGTCGTGTCTCTTTATAAGGAATGCGACCATAGCCTTCCACATCATCTATCTCTTTCAGCTCTTAACATGCTGTCTCCTATTACTCATCACAAACGCCGTTTGCTCAAGCCTCTCAAGTACGTTGCGCGTTGCTTTCTTTTGTCTTTCTTTCATTCAATCTGACCTGTGAGTATGGAATTTTCTAAGCCTTCCTTCCTCATTACAGGCCAGGAACTTCAGATGTGATTTCTTCGTGTGAAATATTAGTTTTATTTTCGTTTTCATCCTCTCCAAACACTCAGTAATCTTTTAAAGTAGAAAAGTATTTTAAATATTATAATGTTTGATTTGATTTTAGGTACTTTGGATTTAAATTTACCCTAGTTATTATACTTACCTTCCGATAATGTCATCTAACAACCTCCAAATTTTTCAAAATTTATACACAAAAAATTCAAAATTCTTCTATCGATATGTAACAATGTTTAGCGGAACGGAGGTAATTAATTTTATTGATCAATTATTAGCTATAATTGGAAAATCTTTTAATTACTATTATAGATCAGAAGAAAATGTACTAAAAGAATTTTTCTTTATTCCCCGAATATAAGAGAAGGAAAAGAAACAAAAGGTATCAAGTTTTGTTTCTCTGTTGTTATTCTAAACCTGAGAAGGAGAGAGAGAAAGAACAGAAAGAAAAGAGAAATAGATTTGTTTTTAATTTCATAGAGTACAAAGAACAATAGACTTTGGAAATTAAAAGAATTGGGCCACCCATGTAAGGTAACAAGTTTTGTTTCTCTGTTGTTATTCTAAACCTGAAAGGGAGAGAGAGAGAGAGAGAGAGAGAGAGAGAGAGAGAGAGAGAGAGAGAGAGAGAGGCGGGAGAAAGAGAAGATAAATAAATTCAATTGTAATTTTCGCTGGACATTAGTAATCTAAAACGTAAAAATAAACAAGATGGCCCTAGACAAATGTTGAAGTGAGACGCGGGTTCAAAACCGAAAGGAGATTTTACTTTTTATTATTGTACTCAAAGGCATTGTCTTGCTCGCGTGAATTGTAAAGAGAAATAGATAACAAATATCTAATTCAGAGTCAAGGCTGGATTAGTGATTCAGCGAAGAGACATTTAGGTGTCGTATCTGAAATTAAGTGAATGAAAATTCCTTTGACTCAGTAGAACTGATAACAAAGAAAATGGAAAATCAGTTTGAAAGGCCTGACATTAAACAGAAAAGAAAAAAGAAAGCAGATAACAAAAATATTTTCTGTCATCTGAAAATATCTGTGACACGAAAATAGATATTAGAAACGCAGGTGCGGAAATTCTTATCTAAGTGACAATGTCAAACAGACTCGCCTGTCTTAAAAGGAAGGGACATATTGATTGATTAAAAAAATCCCCCAAATTGTTTCGTGAGGAAGAACGTCATAAAACTGAGAAGAATCTCATTAGTCCTGTGAGCCAGCGCCCGAAAGGGGGAGAAGACCAGCAATTGACGTCATGGAAATAAGTTTAATCCCACTGGATAAACCAAAGGCAACAACGAGTAGCAGCTAACCTCAGCATTCTATTGGTTGCCGAGATAAGGGGTTAGACACCCAGCGTCCGTCAGCTCCACACCATGGCATGGGAATAAATGCAGGGACCGAAGTAAGTTTAAAAGTGAGTTGAAGTGGCGGTTCGAGGCAGTTCGCAGTTAGTTGGAGTTACCGGCGTAGAGATGTAACGACAGAGATAGGCGCCATGCTATTTTGCGCCAACTACAGCGCCTGCGGCCTCCCATAGGATGTAAAGAGACAGATAAACGCCACGCCGTTGGGTGCCAACCGTAAAGAGGCCTGATGCCGGCCAACCAGAGTTAAAAAAAAAAAGACACGAAGAGATTTTGCAGACAAAGTTTCGAGTCTCAGTTGGAGTTGGAGTTCAAGTCCAGTTCCCGGCCCAGAGACGTAATGACAGAGAGATAACATTCCGGAGAACAAGAATCAAGTTGAGTAGACTTACGACAAACTTAGAACTCCGTTCGGAGCAGCGCGCTGCGGCTAGCCAGATTTCTCGTTTATTGCTTAGGAGGACAATTCGATTTACTTAACCCTCTGGGGCCATTCGTATCATATTTGATACAGTATGAAAACAAGCCTTGAAAGAAATATTTTCCTGAAAAATTTTTTAAGAGAAATATTTTATAAATTTCAAATGAAAGCAGTACTGACTGCTCAGTCAATGAATACCAAATGTTTCCTTATAGGGAAATGCCAAATGTTTCCTTATAGGGAAATACTGTATCAAATATGATACGAATGGCCCTAGAGGGTTAAGAGACTTCCGTTCCGCTACCAGCTTGATAGAAGCAGGGTTGGGGAATTAACCGAAAGACTATTGTGTGAATTATTTTCTGTATATAAAGACATTATTTTATAACACTTCAGACGTCGGTTTTTCTTGGTGCTATATTTCTTTCTTTTATTACTCAATTGTGTGCTCGCTTCCCGGTTTGGTTTAGTTCGGCAGAGAGACAACTAGTGGAAAACTCACGTGCCTACCTTGTGATTAATGAACACAACGTGGGACAAGGGAGATCACCGTGAACAGAGTCAATCTACGATAACAATCATATCATGTAACCGAGTCAAATTAATATTTTCAGTTTGCAAATGTTTCGATGATAATGACGGATAATATCGACACTTCATTTTTTTTTTAAATAAACAATAAATATACAATGATATTGAGATCTTGGGATTGTATTGGTCATATAAATTGTTCTACTTTATTAGAATGTTCACCGTGCCATTTAGCTACGACTTTAATAGTATGAATGTGTCATGGTGGCATCACCCATTACAACAAATTGAACTCTTCCTACAATTACATACACTGCTCCTCACAAGAGAGGAGCAGGTCAGTCAGATAAAGAGAGAGCTTAGAGAGAGATCAGCAGATTAGCATAAGAGAAAGGGATAGGCAGATATAGCCAAGACTGCTACCGTATTACCATTGCGAGTCTCGAATTACTGTATTACTTCCTAAATCTTATTCATTCGTTCTACTAACAGAGTTCCACGTATTTGTATTTTGCTTTGTTTAATATATATATATATATATATATATATATATAGATAGATAGATAGATAGAGAGAGAGAGAGAGAGAGAGAGAGTTATTTCCTATTTTGATGTTTGCAGCATTTCTTGCTGGGCTTCTTAACCAGGTCCACGACAGAATGAGTACATCGTGAAATATAGTATCTTCCTCCAGAAACAGTTCCTGAACTATAGGATGAAGCTGATCACTTAAAATTAGCTTTAGATTATGACTATTTCTAAACAAAACAAAAACGCCTGAAATATGGAAAACATTCTTTACACTGAACTAGACC
This sequence comes from Ascarosepion bandense, assembly GCA_037127315.1. Classification (NCBI taxonomy): domain Eukaryota; kingdom Metazoa; phylum Mollusca; class Cephalopoda; order Sepiida; family Sepiidae; genus Ascarosepion; species Ascarosepion bandense. The sequence continues at coordinate 196,845 of JBBBDQ010000472.1, read as the reverse complement.
GTGGAAATTGTCCTCTAATATCATTAGTTATTGGTAAATTTTGTACTAACCAGTGTTTTTTCGAGGCCACTTTAACACAGTTAAATCATTATTGTATGACTTTAACTACGTTTTCATTATATTTGATTTGTGACGTACCGTAGATATAATGACAGTACCGTAGAAATAAGCTGAAGCTCGTGTCCAGCCAAAATACAACTTAAAATTGCGATCATCTATCTCTCTAAATTTCATCCACCTCTCTAAATCTCATCCATCACTTATCATTTCTTCGCCCCCACTGCGCCTTGTTGTATTCCCTCACTGTAACCCCCACCGAACCAGTGGAAATTCTGCCTTGCATGGGTGGGAAATGATTAGAAATAACTCGCAGTATAGCCAGGCGGTGCTCGGGTGTAATGAAAGCTTTATAACTAATCCATGGTCCTGGAGCTCAGACTTTTGGACAATGGCACGAAAGACTAAAAAGCAATAGTTGTTTCTAGTTAAAGCGAAACCGTAGACTGAAAGAAAAATGAATGGATTTAAGTCAAATTTTGATTTCCTGCTATCGATATCAAATAAGGTTTTTCGTCGTAAACTGAATTTTGAAGGCTAAATAAGTCCTCTGAGTAAATGGCATCATGCCTGAGACTAAGAACTACAATTATACCTACTTAGAGCCAAACCCGAAGCAAAAACTAAAATAAAAGGGCTGAAAAATACAGACATACAGGCAGATAAACAGAAACACACACAAACATCTTGCCTTTTATATATATATATATATATATATATATATATATATATTATCGATTTTCTGCACTATTGTAAGAACTTCAACCTTGAAACTTCTGAATATTGTTTCTAATGTCTTTGTCTATGAGTGTATCAAATTTGATTAAAATCGGACCACTCCTTCTATAACACGATTTTTTCGATTATCGATTTTCGATGTTTATCGGGGGTACCTCGACACAAAACCTAGCTAAAAACACTCGCAGACGCCTATAGTACAACTGTGTAATTTTTCAAGAAAATCGGTTCTGCCGTTCCGGAGTCTATAGGTAACGGATAAACAGACACACACACAGACACACACACATACAGACAAAGTTCCATTTATATATAAGTTTAGATAAATAGATTAGATAACTTAAGTAACCTGCGCCATTGAAAGTGTTATTCATTTATTTTTTTAATCATATCGCCCCAAGCAAGGCAGTTTACTGCCACTGTTGTTCAGAGATTTACAAATGTGGAAAGTTATGAGAAAGAGTAGCAGGTTATAGGAGGTGTCAGGAAGTGCGTAAGAGAAGGATGAGAATACTGATGAAAGTGGAGTGGACGGAGAAAAGTGCATAAGGGGGAGGATGCATGTTAGTGAGATAGGAGATGACATAACATTTAAGTTCTTGGAATTTGTAGCTATCGGTGAAGCAATTAAACATAAGGAAATTCCACAGGCGGGAAGTGCGAGAAAAGAAGCTGATGGAGTAAAATTTGCGTTTATATTTTATTGGTTACACAGTAAAATAGTGGAACCTATTTGCTAATTTTGTGGCTCGAGTAAATTCATATATAGGAGGCACCAGTGAGCTAAGTTCATCGGAGCAGAAGCCGTGAAATTATTTGTAGAAGAGGCACAGGGAAGCCACACTGGGTCGGTGAGAAACCGCCTGTATCCTAGCTGTCAAGCCGGGATCGATCACATTGCAGATTCTTCGTTAGATTTTGTCAAGGACCCCTAGGTGGATAGCAGAAGCACTCAACCAGATATAAATGATGAACGGGTGGATGGTATTGGATTTCAATAAAATATTCCCCATCAAAACCGTTGATACAAAACAGTTTAGATAAACACTTTTTTTTTCTTTTTACCTGTATTCCAAGCTCTACCATTTGAAAATAGTACTAGAAATCAAGCCTCATCAGAACAGGCTTTTGCATTCTTTTGACCAGTTTCGTATTCTTATCTGGCAGGTGTGGTAGCCGGCGTGGTCTTCTCTGCCGTACCTCATCTGAGGTAAGTTTCGCTGTCTTGGGGGTTCAAAATGCTCCTCTGTCCACGTTACTTCTTGAAAAATATGTATTTGAGCTACAGTTGATTTGAGCTACTGTGATTTTGAGCTAATATCAAGTTAAACAATTATCCTACCATTTTTTCTTCCACACAGATTTCTTTCCACATTACTAACATTGTCGAATTTGTTCTTTTCCTGGCGATTCTCTGTAGACCCTTGAGATGTCTGTGTGTTAAAACATAGTAGATCAGCAAGAGTTCACTTATCAGGGATAATATATATATATATATATATTATCAGGGATAGAGCGTATGTCAATATAAAATTGGACAATGAAGTTTATATCGAAAGGCTAAAGCCTGTTTCATGTAGGTCAGTGATGCATTGTGAGCCAGGGTATATTATATCTTTTACCATTTATAAATGACGGTATATATATATATATATATATATATATATATATATATATATATATATATATATATAAGACGACATGATATATATATATATATATATATATATATAAAGAAATATATATATATAAAGAAAAATACTGGTTTTTAAAATTAAATATAAATATTTCAATAGTTAAATATTCTTCAGATACACTTAAAAGATTTCTTTAAAACAACATTTAAAAGTGTTATTACAGAAAGGTTTACGTTTAAAAATATTCAAAAAACTCTATCGCTTACTACATCACGTGATGTAAACATCTCGCGACAGAAGCTTCTCACGACGAACGCTTCTCGTTTAAATTTTAAAATTATTTGTTTCTGATGAAAAGCCGAGGCCGGTCTGAAATATCATATATAATAGAAATAAATAAATACTGTCAAAAAATACATTTTTAAACTTACAACTTTTTAGTAGTTTTTTCTTATACATATTAAGACAGTATACGTGAATCATCATTATGCTATATATATATATATACCATATTTCACGATGATATATCATTGATTCTTACGAAGGAAATTTACTTTCTGATATTACCTGTCTGAGATAACAGCATGCGCCACCGCGGTATGTTAGGAAAGTGCCGGAAACCATCCCACGGGTTGATTCAAAACTTGTGTGTGAAATTGGTGAGATGAATCCTTTTGAGAGTCCATCTATGGTTATGCTAACCTTAAGTCACAGGCCACCGTATCCAGAAAGCATAGTTGCATTATAAATCAGAGTGGGGGGCTCAGTGTTTGCTGAACAAACACATGTGTACCTGAGCAGGCGTCTTCACAAGGGATATGCTGAAGATTGAACCGAATGTGTCGAAGTTTTGAAGAGGAATAAAACAAAATAGAAATTTATACTAAACATAAGGAAGAGACAGCTGAAGTTTCTGGGAAATGTACTATGGAATGAGAGCTTGGAGAATCTGATACTCACAGGACAAATAGTAGGAAAAATAGGTACAGGAAAGCTACACTTGATATATTTGATGGGAAAGTTGGATAGCAGAGTAGCGTTTGGAAAAATAACAAGTGAAAATTTGTTGAGAGTTACAAGAATAGAAGAGTGTGGAGGACCATGGTCGCCCACGTCCTGAAGAGACACGGTACAAAGAAGGAGAAGAAAACAATCAGTGCTAAGGTTTACTGGAACTTTAGATAACTGACGTTGTGATCCCTGGCCGATAACATTTAGATGCTACCCCACTAAAAATTTGATCACGCTTCGATTCGAACCGGACCGGAAAGCGAATATCCAAAGCACATGGTGCCGCGCCCACTTTGGAAGTCGTTCATGGTTCTACTAAGCAGGACGTCATAAATCATCGGGAATTAGGATTTCAAACTTATCATAATTATATTGAACCGGCCGGCCCACTAAGGCTGTATGTGACACAAGGACACAAGGTCGTTCTAACGTGAAAAAAAAACTGATATTTTCCGAGACAACTATCATCCTGGCATCGGTATTACATCGACCTAACCACTTTAGTACGTTAAGGAAGGTTCTGCCGGGGCTGAGCGACTTGTCCAGTCTAAAATCATACCTCTATTCACAGCATATGGGCATCAACCAAGCCTTAGTAAACTATCATTGGCTAATGGGTAACTCCTGTTAATGATAATAGTAATATTAGGCATTCTTTGATCGAGGAACCATTACTACATTCTCATTTCTCTTCAAACAATTCTTCAAGAAAATTGATTTCTAAAGTCCAGTAGCTGTTATCTTTATTTTCAGTATTGATGGGGTTTTGTTGTTATTTTTTCTATGGGTTGTGTGGAATGTTAACATGTCATTAGTTTCTCTTCGAATTACATGTGGTATCTGTTTTAGTTGTTTTCTCTTTCTCTTAATAATGGCTAATGCCAAAAGATGAAAAAGTATTTTACTGATAAAAAGGCATTTTACGAAAGCAGATTTTTGTCATAAAATGATAGATATCAAGGTATGGATAGAGTTTTAATAGAATTATTGTGGAGAGGTTAATCAGTTTTTTTTTTAATAATCATATCGCCTCAAGCAAGGCGGTTTACTGCAACTATTGTGCAGGGGATTACATGAGAGGAAAGTTATGAGAAAGAGTGACAGGTTATAGGGGGTGTCAGGAAGTGGGTAAGAGAAAGATGAGAATACTGATGAGAGTGGAGTCGATGAAGAAAGGAGTCTGAGAGATAGGAGGCAAGTTAGATAGGAGATGACATGACTTTATAATTAAATTCTAGGAGATTGTAGCTGAAGGGGAAGCAATTAAACTGAAGAGAATTTCAGAGGCAAGAAGTGCGAGAAAAGAAGCTGTAGAGTAGAAGTTTCGGTTACATTTTATTGGTTTCACAGTAAAACGGTGTGACCTTGTTGCTAATTTTGTGGCTCGAGTAAATTCACATTAGGGGTCATCAGTGAGCCAAGTTCATCGGAGCAGAAACGGGAATGTATTGTAGGAGAGACACAAGGAAGCCACGTTGAGAAAATGACTGCATCTCAGCTGACAAGTCGGGATCGATCACATTAAAGATTCTCTGTTGGATTTTGTCAAGAACCTCTAGGTGGATAGCAGGAGCACCCAACCAGATATGGCAGCAGCTTTTAATACAAGGGCGGATGGTAGAATTATGTATGTGCAAGATGGTTTCAGACGGGAAAGATTTCCTGGCCTTACACAGAGAACTGAACTGCTTAGCAGCGGATTAAGCTATGGATTCGATATAGTCATTCCTCTTGAAATCTGTTGTGAGAGTTGATCCGCGGAGGCGCAGTTTTTTGCTTCCAGGGAGACTAGCCTGATCCCTGCTAATGGGGGGTAGGAGCGATTGTCTCTGATGCTTAATAGATAGCAGCTTCGTTTTGGAGGCATTAAGATACCCGAGACATTTCTTACCCCAGTCCACCACAGATTGGAGGTCCTTTTCAAGCTCGGCAGCGAGGTTTACTTTGTCAGCCTAGGCAGATTTTTGATCGAGGCCAGAGTGAATGGTAGTGCCATAAGCCTATATGCCTACTTGGGATCTTATTACATCGAGGAGATCGTTAATGTACATAAGGAAAAGCGTAGGACCTAGAATATAGCCTTGAGGGACACCCGCGTTCATATGATAGTATTGGGAGGCATGTCCATTCAATGCTATCTTCATTGTGCGATTTGTAAGGAATGAATGGATTAGGTCAAGCAATTGTCCAGGTATACCATAGCCCAGCAGCTTGTGTAGAAAGCCAGCATGCCAGACTCTATAAAACGCTTAGAAGATATCTAGGGAAACAGTTCGGGCTTCGCTGTTCTTGTCCAGAGCCTGGTGTATATACTCAGTAATGGTCGTCAACCTATACGCAGTAGACCTGGTGAAGCGGAAACCATACTGTTTGTCAGAGAAGAGACTGTGGGCTGTGAGATGTTGAACAACCTCGGTGTTGATGATGGCTTCGAACACTTTGCCAAACATCGGTAGGAGGCTGATAGGGTGATAACTGGAGGAGTCAGAGTGTTCACCATTATTTTTATATATTGGAATCACGGAGGAGGATTTCCAGCAGACAGGAAATAAAAATGCAGAAAGGCAGTAGTTATAGAGTTTGGAAAGAACAGAGGAGAGTTCCGGGGAACATTTCTTCAGGACAATGGTTGGGATTCCGTCACGCCGTCGCTCACTTAATGGAGGTCAAACTTTGAAATTATGTTAGAGACCACCGAGGGAGTAAAATTGGTGTCATTCAGTTGCGGTGGGAAGTCGGGTACAGATACTCCAGATGAGTCCAGTGTCGGGTTGGTAGAGAATCTGCGAGCAAAGAACTTAGCCTTGTCTGTTGTAGAGATAAGGTCATCAAATTCGGTAATCAGAGGGGAATTGAGTGTTTGTTGTTTATTACACGTTTACAGAGCCTCCAGTAGTCTTTGGTACCGAACTTACGGGATGCTATTCGATGCTTCATTCTGGCTGCAAACAGCAGCTTATCTTCTTTAAGTATTGAGTTGAGCAGTGTTATTTCAATCATGCGAATTCGAAGTGTCATCAAGACATTATTTCAATGTATTCACTCGGCGGAACCAGTTGAATACAAGAATAACATAATCCTGATGAGTGAAGTCAGTACAATACATTCTTTAAGAAACTTCGAAGTCGGCATTATCGAAATGACACTGCTCAGCTCAGTGCGAATCTCCTGCACATTAATTATATATGTATGTGTGTGTGTGTGTGTGTGTGTGTGTGTGTGTGTGTGTGTGTGTGTGTGTGTAGATATAGAAGAATCCTGTAAAGGAGTGTCCTGTACATAATATTTAAGATAAATACAAATACATATAGAGTAAATATATGTAACAAATGAAAAGACAGACACGTTATTCCATGGTTAAGCGGAAATATAGGCCTATTTCAGGCGAACCATCGTTAGCTTCCGTCTTTATTGTACAGAAGTTTTTACACGAATGAAAATCACAAATAAAACCCCAAAAAACAAAAACAGAAATAAAAATAAAGATCGCTCCCTTAACAGTGAAAATTTAAGACAAAATGCATCATTAAATCAGTTAGGCAAATACACACACATACATACATAAACATATAAAAATATACAATATATGGAGAAAGAGCACGCGTAAGAATGGATGTCAACTCAAAGATACTCAACATAAGTCAGTCAGACTGCTCACCCGTCGATTTGGAAAGTAAAAAAAGAGCTTGGTGGAGAGAGAGATAGCGTTAAAGAAAAGGATATATATGTTTATGTATGTATGTGTGTGTGTATTCTCCTAACTGACGTAATGATGCATTTTTTCTTAAATTTTCACTTTTAAGAGAGCAATTTTTAATTTTATTTCTGTTTTTTTTTTTCGGGGGGAGGGCCATTCTTAGTGAATTTCATTCGTGTAAAATCTTCTGTGTAATAAAGAAGGAAGCTGACGATGGTTCTCCTGAAATAGGCCCATATTTCCGCTTTACCATATATATATAAAATTAATCATACGAATAGAATATGAAATCCATGGTATTTAAGTGCGGAGTTCAAATACATTTCATATGACATGAATATATATATATATATAATCTGTGCAATTTGAATTACATTTTCGATCTACACTTATATATATATATATATATATATATATATAATTTGTGTAATGATAAATGTATTTTAAATCTGCACTTAAATATTAATTATTATGTGTATAAGCATATCTTTCGTATAAATGTAAATATGCATTACTCCAAAGTTAATTATATAAATATACTTGCACATGCTTTATAGCACTTATGATCACAAACTTAATAACACACACACACACACACACACACATATATATATATAGTCTCCCGCAATAAAAAAGAAGTCCCAGTTTCTAAAAATAAATGATTTCTCATTATAATTATATCCTTTGAATTCAACTCACTCAAAACATTTCAATATCGAATAAATAATTAAAAAGTTCATTTAAAATATCGTTCGGCTTATAAAGAGGCATGGCGTTCTTGTTTCTTGCCGTTTCGCCTTCAAATCTTCAAATATGAGAAAATCGAAATGCAAGTAGTAAAAATTGTTAGGGAAAATGACGAAATTAAATGAGAAAATTGGGAATAAAAAAAGGAAAACCTACAAGACATTCAAGAAAGTAAAAGAAGACCAAAGTAGGGGGTGAACGAAGGAAGAAAACAGTTGAGGGTAAAGGAAAGGGGAGAGAAGGGGAGAGGACTAAAAAATACAAGAGGGAAAAAATCGAAACCCTAGAAAATGGAAGAAATATCTGACAAATAAAGAAATTAACTGTCTAGCAAAAGTGCAGAAATTATAGACAGACTTCTTCTACTACCAGTATTGAATAGAAAGATTCTATTTCGTCCTCCGAGCTTTGAGTTGTTGGCGCATAGACTACTATAATAGCTATATTGAGGGGCCTTCCCCGCAGTTTAACCCAGAGAACTCTCTCTGACAGTTGCCAGTATCCAAGTACACATCTCTTCACTTGTTTGTTTAGTATTAAAGCGACAGACTTACCACGCTGATTTTTTTGTTTGTTTTATGCAGGGTGTGGCAGAAATAACTCCTATATATCCAGCCTTAACGCTATCACTTCCAGTGGAGCGTATAAAATCTACTACCCATCGCCATCTACGAGGGGTCGTCGATGCTTCTGTAACGTATCGCTTTTACTGGTAGGGGGGTTGACCTTACGCAACTCCTTTTATACTTCGGACGAGGTAGCCAACCAAACTTATCCTGTTATTTAGCCCATAGATGGAAAGAAAAGAGATAGATTGATATATTTCCGAAAGTTATTTACGCGTAAGTGAATGTAACGAATTCAACTGGAATTCGAAATCGGCTTTCTGATTTCTTGTGGATAAATTGTCTAGCATTCCCTGTCAAATGAGAGGAGTTACGTTACAGTTAAGTACTTTTGTTATTTGTTTCCAACAAAATTTTCCTGTCGCTTAATATCCTGCTTAGCTTTTAGAATACACCGTTGGCCATACTTTTACGCTTTCATCTTTCAGTATTGATCGTTCCGTTCTTTGTTAGCACACTTCACAGGTATTTAAATTTCCCTACTTGCTTGGTTCTAATATCCACCATGTGTAATTGGCATTTTGAGATTCTCTTTTTTTTTCTGATAACCGTGCATAAAGTTTTCTTGAAGTTTTTGTTTAGTTCTCTATTCTGTCTCTCCTTCGCTACATTCTTTAGGAGATCATGTAGTTTCCTTTTCGTGTCTGCTATCGGCAGTGTGCCATATGAATATCTTACATTGTTAAGACTGTGGTCGCCAATGACGAAATGCGCCGGTGAGAAAGTGACTGCATCTGAGCTACCAAGTCGGGATCGATCACATTACAGATTCCCCGTTGGATTTCGTCAAATACCCTTAAGTGGATAGCAGGAGTACCCGACCAGGTATGGCAGCAGTATTCAATGCAAGGGCGCATGGTAGATTTATATATATGACCACAGTATTCAATGTACGGTCGGATGGATGTATGATTTTTTACAATAATTATGTCCTGTGTTTCTTTGGGTCACAGTGTATTATTAGATATGTGACGCTGCCCTCTGAACATGCGGACAGAATCGTTGGTACTATTTTCGTCACTTGATTAAAGTTTGTGCTCGTTCGCGATAGATTTCTTGCCGCTGCTACAGAATTAGTATTGCCATTCCGCTAGCATCAAAGAGAAACAAAGTGCAGGGATCCTAATCTAAAGAGAACAAGCTACCTTATCAACGATAACTCGCCAGTTCGCCATTATCATCTCTCGAGTTTGCTGAATCTTCTCGTCAGTTGTGTAGACCGACTAGCGTCCTGCTTCTTCTTCGTGTGATACACATTTCCGTCCTCTTTTAAAATGCTCGATCCGCTCAGGCACACTTCTACGCGGTACCACACTGTTACCGTACTGTGTTAAAAACCTCCGATGAATTTCAGCATCTGACACACATTCCAAACAGAAAAAAAAGAAGATCGTGTTGCCTCAATCTCTTTAGTGTGATCCGGCCTGGGAAACTTGAAAATTAGCATAACAGCTTATAAGCAGGTCCATTACTCTGCATTCTCTTAACTAGAGTTGTTCTTGTGTGTTGTACAGGGTTAACATCCTTACAGGAAGTACAATGTGGAAGTTTTAGTAAAGGAAGTAAATCGGCCGAAATTTGTTGCCTACGCAGAAAGACATTCTGGAGTTAATTACATGAATGCTTTAGAGTTACGGGAGTTGTTCTTGTGTCTTGTACGGGGTTAACATCATTGTAAAAAATGTTTTATAAATGTTTGAAACCCGATCACTGTTTCTAATCATAAATATATAATAGCAGTTACATATTTACGGATCATAATTTGACACAGAGCGGCAAAATTCACTGCAACCAGTTAGGAAAAAACTCTCTACACGAGCGAATAGGATACTATTTTTTTAATTTTTATTTACAACGGGACGTGCAGGTAACGCAGCGATCACAAGTGCGGAAAGGAGAATAGAGGAGACGGGTTCAAACCTGACGCGTTTAATTACACATGAATGCGATTGGGAAAAGGTATGGGTAAATTTTCGTTTTAGGTCCCGAAGGCTTTTCCCCCCTTCAAATTTATCCGAAATAGCATTATTTCTGTGCAAATGTATATGCTGAACTCAAATCAACAATTAGTTATTGAAGAAACCTACCTTTTTTATCTTAACGTCCAGAAAAAAATCGAACTACATTTTGTGTTCCGTAACACTAACGCAGTCATGTAATTAACTGCTGAATGTCTTTCGGCATAGGACAACAAATCTCGGTCTATTTCGGCCGATTTACTTCCTTTACTGAAACTTCTGCCTATTTACTTCCTGTAATGAAAGTAATACGCGTAGAAATAAAATAGCGTATTACTTTCATTACAGGGAGTAAATAGGCGGAAGTCTTAGTAAAGTAAGTAAATCGGCCGAAATTTGTTGCCTACGCAGAAAGACATTCTGCAGTTAATTACATAACTTGTGAAAGTTACGGGCGACAAAAAGTGCGAGATGTAGTCCGTTTTCTTTCTCGACGTTCAGATAAAAGAGGGTAGATTTCTTCAATGACTGATTGTTGATTTGAGTTCAGCAGATACATTTGCACAGAAATAATGCTATTTTAGATAAATTTGAAGGGGGAAAAGCCTTCGGAACCTAAAACGAAAATTTACCAAGGTATGGATCTATCTCTTTTCGGTTCCTCCCACCCAACTCAAACAACTGGATAAAGTAGTCCCTCTTACCGTAGCTTGCAAACAAGCCAAAGAGAAGGAAAGATTTAGAATACTGTGGAAAAAGCACCGAGAAACCACGCCCCAGATATTAAATACGGAAGCTTTGAATAGCCATGATTATTTAAGTCCTACAATGCTTAGGCCGATAGGAATAAGAAGAGTATGTTGCATTTTAACTCTTATAGAATATTAACAACCTGTTAAGAAAATCGGCATCCGAATTTTTATTCTATCTTATCTCGGCACATAAGGTAAAGACCTGAAAAGCAGGTCAGTTACGTGACTTTCTTTATAAGTGCTCGAGACGCACCCTTTCGGAGACAGCTATACTAGAGGAAAAAACATGGAAAATGCGACGAATTGAATATCAATGTCTTTTATGTTGTAAATATATGTGCTAATACATTATTTCCAAAGAATCAGAGAGCATCTTTTGGTGCACGCGATGCCCACCTGCCGAATGATTTTCTTTCAATGCACATCAAAATCCCTTCGACCAATCAGAGTGCATTTCTCGTGATCCTCTTTTCTGGCTTTAACAATATTTCTCATAAGTTGCTACTGAAGATCTACTTAATACAAATAGATGTTGCTTCGTCATTCATACCAAGCAAACCTACAAGAAAAGAAGCGGTATTTTTTGTTTTGTTTTGTTTTTAACAATTATTAAAGATGTTTACATGAGTTTGTATAAATGGACAAACGAAAGCCTTCGTAAGATATGGAAACCAAAATAAATGGAACATACAGTCTTCATCTTCAATGTGCCTTGTCCTTTCAGAACGTAGGCGATCATGGACTTCAACGTCTCCCTATCCCTGGTGACTTTTAGCACGCTTTCTTCTGTAACGTCTCGCAGTCCTTGTTCTGTCATCCACCTGCTCAGGCCCTTCAAATATGTTATCCGCTGCTTTTCTCTGTATCTTTCTCCCGAAAATCTGGCCTGTTAGTATCAGGTTCTCCAAGCCTTCCTTCCTCATTGCATGTCTCAGGAATTTCAGCTGTCTCTTCCTGATGCTCAATATTAATTTCCTTTTCGTTTCCATCCTTTCCAAAACCTCATCATTGCTCACATGCTCGATCCATGATATTCGCAGCATCCTTCTGCAGAACCACATTTCAGCTGCTTTAAGTTTTCTCTTCATCTTTGATGATATTGTCTAACATTTACTGCCATATTGAAGAACTGACATCACATAGCAATGTAGTATGTTCACCTTTGTTTCTAGTGAAATGTTCCTGTGTCTTAATACTTTACTCAGTTTCTGGAACGCGTCTTTCGCCATGCCAATTCGCCTTTATGCACTACATTCGGTTTTCTTGCAGGAACATACAGTACTTCATGGAAAATATGAATACATCTAGTCCAATGTCCTCCAAACAACGATTCGGATTAACTTGATGTGACAATTTCAATAGACTAAAGGCGCGTAAGACAAGGATGTGTCTTTTCAACGGATCTGTTCAACTTGTACAGCGAGAATATTTTGAGGACCCTAGAAGTCATGCCTGGATTTGTCATCGGTAACTATAAACAAGAGATTCCGGAATGCAGTGGTCCAATGCAAAATATACCCAGGTGCCGACTACGGAAGTGACCACGTCCCAGTCATCTGCAAACTAAAAGTGAAACCTCGAAGACTGAAGAAGCCCAGCACATCACCAAGGCTGCAATACGACACGCTAGAGGACGACCTCACACTGCAGAAAGAATACAATAACAGCTTGAGAAAAAAATATGAAGAACAAATTGGAAAAGAGTACTCAAAATGGGATTCAATAAAAGAAGCGATGGTGACCTCAGCGAACAACATAGCCCCAAAGGAAATCAGACGCAGAAGAAAAAATGAGTGGATGACCGAAGAGATCCTCCACATGATACAAAGGAGACAAAAAATAACGCCAAGACACGGAGCAGAGTACAAGAAACTTCACAGGGAGATAAGGAACAAATGCAGCCAAGCCAAAGAGGAATGGCTCAACAACAAATGCGCAGAAGTAGAGAGACTGAGCAGGACCAACAAAGCCTAGATGCATAAAGAGATAAGAGAAGTGACAGGACAAAATAACCTGCTCCTGAACAGAATGCATAAAATCCAAGGAAGGAACAATCATATTAGAGAAAGAGGAAATACTCCAGCGATGGGAAAATATATAAAGGATCTCTTTCGCTACAAGAGAGAACAACCGAGAATACACAAGGAGATGGATGTACCGGAAATACTAAAATCCGAAGTGGAAGCTGCAATGGCCAAAATGAACAGAAACAAAGCACCTGGTCCAGATGGCATAGTGATAGAGCTGCTGACAGCCTTAGAAGAATATGGCATAGAAAAAATTACCGACACAATAAACGAAATTTATAGCAGCGGAATAATACCAGACGACCTATGCAAGTCGATATTTATAGCACTGCCGAAGAAACCTGGTGCAAACGAGTGCAAACTACACAGAACTATCAGCTTAATGAGTCACATTACAAAACTGATTGTCAGAATCCTGATGAATAGAGCGAGAAGCAGAATCAGGCCAGAGATAGGACAGGAACAGTGCGGGTTCGTCAAAGACACTGGAACGAGGAACGCCATATTCATGATTAGGATGCTCTCTGAAAGGGCATTACAAATGAAGAAAGACTTGTACCTATGCTTCATTGACGACACGAAAGCATTCGACAAGATACGACGCAAAGAACTGATGGAGATGCTCGGCAGCCTTGACATTCTCGGGAAAGACATAAGAATAATCAAGATTCTCTACTGGCAGCAAACGGCCTGCATACGGACAGGTAACGATCTCAGTAGATACACAAAGATAGAAAAAGGCGTAAGACAAGGATGTGTCTTTTCACCGGATTTGTTCAACCTATACAGCGAGAATATTTTGAGGACCCTAGATGACACGCCAAGATTTGTTATTGGAGGCCACAACTTGAACAACATAAAGTATGCGGACGATACAATCCTGATTGCGGACACGGAAAGGAGACTACAAGATCTCATACAGAAAGTAGCAGTGGAGAGTGACAAAAAGGGACTACAAATAAACTTTAAGAAAACTGAGTGCATGGTCATCAGCAAAAGATACAACCCAAAATGCCAAATACAGGTGGGAGATACCAGAATCAAGCATGTACAAATATTTAAGTACCTAGGAAGTGTTCTAACAGGAGATGTAAAGTGCGACACGGAGATCCGAAGGCGAATTGGCATGGTAAAGGACGCATTCCAGAAGATGAGCAAAATACTAACACACAGGAAAATCTCAATAGAAACGAAGAAAAGAGTGCTGGAATTCTACGTGATGTCAGTTCTTCACTACGGCTGTGAATGCTGAAGAATATCATCCAAAATGAGGACAAAACTGGAGGCAGCCAAAATGTGGTTCTACAGAAGGATGCTACGGATATCGTGGACTGAGCATGCAAGCAACGATGAGGTGTTGGAAAGAATGGCAACAAAAAGGAAATTGATATTGAACATCAGGAAGAGAAAACTGAAGTTCCAGGGACACGCAATGAGGAAGGAGAGCCTGGAAAACCTGATACTGACTGGTCAGATAGAAGGAAAGAGAGACAGAGGAAGGCAGCGGATAATATATTTGCAGGGTTTGATCAGGTGAATGACGGAACGGGGGTTGCCAGGAGCAACAGGAGCAAACATACTAAGAGCCACAAGGAATAGGGAGACATGGAGAACTATGATCGCCTACGTCCTGAAGGGACAGGGCATATAGAAGAAGAAGAAGAAGAAGAAGAAGAAGAAGAAGAAGAAGAAGAAGAAGAAGAAGTACGCAGATGGTACAGTGCTGATAGCAGACACAGAAAGGAAGCTGCAAGACCTCCTATAGAAGTTAACTGAAGAGTGTGACAAGAAAGGACGACAAATAAAGTTAAAGAAACCAGAAGGCATGGTCATCAGTAAAAAAGGCATCCCAATATGCCAAATACAGTTCGGAGATACTAGAATCAAGCAGGCATAAAAATCTCAATACCAGGGAAGTGTTATAATAGAAGACGGAAAGTGTGACACAGAGATACGAATGCAAATTGGCATGGCAAAGGAAGCATTCCAGAAGTTGAGTAAAGTGGTAAGAAACAGGACAATTTCGCTAAAAACAAAAGAGTACTGGATTGCTATGTGTTGTCAGTTCTTCAATATGGCAATATTCATCAAAGAGGAAGGAAAAACTTGAAGCAACTGAAATGTGGTTATACAGAAGGATGCTGCGAATATCATGGATCGAGCATGTAAGCAATGATGAGGTGTTGGAAATGATGGAAACGAAAAGGAAATTATTACTGAGCATCAGGAAGCGACAGCTGAAAATCCTGGGACAGGCAATAAGGAAGGAGGACTTGGAGAAACTGATGATAATAGGCCATATAGAAGGAAAAAAGAGACTGGGCAAAGCAGTGGATAACATATTTGAAGGGCCTAAGCGGGTGGATGACGGAATGGAGGTTGAGTGCTGTGACAGGAGAAGGCGAGCTATAGCCACCAGGGATAGAGAGACGAGAAAAGGCATGATCGCCTAAGTCCTGAAAGAACAAGGCACATAGAAGAAGAAGAAGAAGAAGAAGAAGAAGAAGAAGAAGATTTTCTACATTATCGAACAGTTCTCCGATATAATATTTCCATCTTTAAACTATTTTATTTCACTAATATCTCCGTTTCCTCCTTGAATTATATGAAATCTGATAATGGATAATCTTGATCATGTTCTCTTATTTTTTATGCATATATATATATTCTTTATCTGTGATACGTATTTTTTCTGTTTCTGTACATGTCTAGTTGAGCCATTCCCCTTTAGGCTATCCGCATTCGTCCCTTATTTCTTTGTCTAATATTCTATATTCTGATCCGTATCTAGGTATTGCTTTTTTATCTCCTTTTCCATAATGCCCTTAAATTCACATAGTGAAAAGTTAATCAAATAATTACCATGAAATATTTATAGAAAAGACACATGTATATCAGTCAGTTAGTTAAGTGCCATACGTAAAACACGCTTGGGCGATCATGCCTCGAAAGAGACATGATCTGACTGGGCAGAAGATTATCCCTCAGTAGGTTGCCATTGCTTTTTGCGGTAGACTGGTTGCCGACCAAGGCAATAGAACCCTGTCTACCCTGCTATTTAACTCATAACTGGAAGGAATAGACGGATTAATACCTTTCCCAAGGGTATTTGCGCGTAAGTGAATACAATGGATTCAACTGGAATTCGAAATCGGCTTCCCGGTTTCTCGTTCCGAGCCGATATCCACTGTACCACAACGCACATTTATCATAATTAAAAACAGGCAGTTGATAACGGCTCGGAATGAGAAATCAGAGAACGGAGTTCGAATTCCAGTTGCATTAACTTACGCGCAAATACCCTTGGTAAAGATATTAATCCGTTTATTTCCTCCAACCATCGGTTAAATAACATAACCGATTGGATTCTATAGCCTTAGTATGCAACCAGTCTACCGCAGAAAGCAATGGCAACCTACTGGGGAAATCATTTGCCTAATCTGTCATGTCTCTTTCGAGACATGATCGATCGCGTATGGCATTTAACTAACTGACTGATTAAGTAAGGTTGAACATGCAAAATACATTTTGTAAATATTTTATGACATTGATATCCCACGAATTACTCATGTGTTTCAGGGTGTAGAAAGAGCAATTAGTTATTTCTCTCATAATTCACTAGCAGTATAGCCCGGCGTTGCCCGGGTTTAATGAAAGCTTTAAAACTAATCCATGGTCCTGGAGCTCAGACTCTTTGGACGTTGGCACGAAAGACTAAAAAGCAATAGTTGTTTCCAGTTAAATCGAAACCGTAGACTGAAAGAAAAATGAATGGATATAAGTCAAATTTTGATTTCCTGGTATCGATATCAATTCAATTTTTTTCGTCGTAAACTGAATTTCGAAGGCTAAATAAGTCCTCTGAGTAAATGGTATCATGGCTGAGACTAAGAACTACAATTATACCTACTTATAGCCAAACCCGAAGCCAAAGCTAACTTAAATGGGCTGAAAAAAATACAATCATACAGGCAGATAAACAGACCCACGCACAAACATCTTGCTTTTTATATATATATATTATCGATTTTCTGCACTATTGTAAGAACTGCAACCTTGAAACTTCTGAAGATCGTTTCTTATATCTTTGTCTATGAAGGTATCAAATTTGATTAAAATCGGACCACTCCTTCTATAACCCGATTTTTTCGATTATAGATTTTCGATATTTATCGAGAGTACCTCGACACAAAATCTAGCTAAGAACACTCGCAGATGCTTATAGTACAACTGTGTAAATTTTCAAAAAAATCTGTTCAGCCGTTTCTGAGTCACGGACACACACACACACACACACACAAATTTCCATTTATAAATAAGTTTAAATTAACACCATCTAGAGACAATCACTATTTATTCTCCCTATCCACAGAATATTCACTGTCTATCACCTCCTCATTCATTCATATCACACATCAAATTCATCATAGAAAGGCGAACAGTTGGCTTTAACATTTTAATTCAGGGAATATATGATAAAAGTAGTTATTGTGTTGATTAAATGGGTTTTTTTCTCAAAAAGCGATGTTTTTTCGAATTTCAGATTTTACGTAAGATAGACTCTGTGTTGCTTCGTTTACGTAAAACAAGTGCTTTGCCAATGACGATAATAGAGCAAGATAACTGATTCGATTTTAGAATTCTAAATACAGAACTTTTTTCATTAAACAGCATAGCACATTTCTTTTTGCAAGAATTTCCAGCCAGAATATTGACTTTTTACCTCCCATATATAATGATATAGAAAATAGTCATAAAAAGAATGAAAGACAGAAAGAAATTTAGATAGATAGATAGATAGATAGATAGATAGATAGATAGATAGATAGATAGATAACAGACAAGAGATGAATAAATTAGAATAAAGATTGATATTATGATAGGCAGAGAGACGCACATCGAGACAGAAAAAAATCTGAGGTCTGACATATAAAAAAACTGCTTCAGATAGATAGATAGATAGATAGATAGATAGATAGATAGATAGATAGATAGATATGAACAGACTTAGATAGATAGATAGATAGATAGATAGATAGATAGATAGATAGATAGATAGATAGATAGATAGATATGAACAGACTTAGGTAGATAGATAGATAGATAGATAGATAGATAGATATAGACAGACTTAGATAGATAGATAGATAGATAGATAGATAGATAGATAGATAGATATGAACAGACTTAGATAGATAGATAGATAGATAGATAGATAGATAGATATGATAGATAGATAGATAGATAGATAGATAGATAGATAGATAGATAGATAGATATAGATAGATTAGATAGACAGATTAGATAGATAGATAGATAGATAGATAGATAGATAGATAGATAGAACAGACTTAGATAGATAGATAGATAGATAGATAGATAGATAGATAGATAGATAGATAGATAGATATGATATGAACAGACTTAGATAGATAGATAGATATGAACAGACTTAGATAGATAGATAGATAGATAGATAGATAGATAGATAGATAGATAGATAGATAGATTCGTACGTAGGTACGCACGAAAAGACTGGGTAAGAAAGAAAGAAAGAAAGAAAGAAAGAAAGAAAGACACTTTCACACTGAAATAGACAGACCTGTCCGGATAATTTACAAGGAAATGTAGTATAATTCGTGACCCTGGGAGATCAGCCAACAAGCAACTGTTAGATTCCCAACCCGAAGGCCTTTGGGAAATCTCTGACTCTGAAAGCAGATAGAGAAAATTCCACCGAGAATAAACTTAGTCTCAAATGCCAAGTCTTGCATTTATTCTTCTTTGTCTTCTTCCTTCGCCAGTTCCGATCACTGGACACCTTTCATTATTTCTATAAATTTGTTTTTCGTTTCCTTATTTTTTTTTCCTACCATTTACCGTTTTATATTTTATGTCTGTTTTCCTTTATTTTTTCCAAGTTTTTTTCTTTTTAGTTTACATTTTCTTTTCAGTAGTAATTTACGCCCGTTCGAACCCTGGTAACACTTTCAATCCAATCGATACCTGTCACAATACACCCAGAACAACGCCACATCATACTCGCAACATTAACTGTGTGCTCAAGACTGCTGCATAGTTAGATTGTCTTATATATCATTTGACCGCAAGCAAAATGATAAGAATGAGAATTTTAGTGAAGAGAAAGGACAATAAAAGAACAGGTTCCAGGAAGGGAGAAGATGAAGATTGGCATTACAATTATTTTTTTCTAGATTGTCGTAACTAGGGAATTAAAAAAAAACAGACAGGTTCTCCACAGATGAGAGTGGTGAGAAAACGAACTACTAAAATAGAACTTTCTGTTATACTTGGCTAGTTCAACAGTAAAATTGTGAGACCTAGTTGTGACACTATCTCCTGTGGGGATACTTTCCCTTCTCCCGCGGGGATACTTGTCCTTGTTTGGTTTAACAACAGAGACAGAAATTGATATTAGCAATATTATTAGTTATGCTTTATTGTAATACGCAATGTGAACTTCTGTAAAAAATAATTTTATTGCTATCAAATACTTGTAAAATATGGGGAATAGAAAATTAACTTTACTATCATGAACTTCTAAAATCCGGGGAATACAAAATTTAACTAATTCTGGGAAATCTTTCGTGTTTGAAGCGGATATTTTTCAGTAAGTTAAAATTTTTAGCCAAAACAGGTGTCAGAATTATTTGATTGTGTCAGGCGAGGTTAAAGTCGCTCGACAGATTGTCTGAAAAGAACGTTATGGTTTTTTTTTTAATCACAGGAAAATCGAAAATTCTGATTTTTCGTTCGCCCTACTTCGGTAAACTCCGTTAAACTCTGATAAGGACCCGAAAGGACTTTGCTATTTAAGAAGATACATAGAAAATTGACAGCACTGATTATAGAGAGTATGTGAAAAGAGTTTAAAGAAAATTTAATGAATATGTGAAAAGACTTCAGTGAAAATTTGAAGAGCTCTGTTTAGTCTAACGAAACTTAGACGAGATATTTTTAATTAAGGATTGGAAGCTCTGATATTTTTGGCGAAATTTCTCTCTCCGTTGTAACCGGCATTTTCGACAACTGTATTATCATTTTCGACAACTGTATTGTCTGCTACTGTGAAGAAAAAAATATTGTTTTATATATATATATATATATATATAAAGACATTCTTCGTAGCTCTCCAGACGTGTTCGACTTCGTTACTATATTTTATTATTTTTTTTGTTTTTGTTTTTAGTGCCGTGTTTTTTTTTTTTTGTTTTTTTTTTCAAACCACAAGTGTACACCAGTGTCCGGACTGGCTTAAAAAGGCGACTACTAAAATTGCACGACGTGACTTCTGGGATCAAATCACAACGTTGGACAGTGGCACGTTGTTGCAAAAGAGGTTTTGTAAACCAGGTTTTGTGGCGACATCATCGGACGAGATCGTCACGACCAGCATCAACGACCAAACCAACCGGCCAGCCGGGTAGCAGTGTCACAACTGGGATCGTCGCGACCGTCAACGAGAACGAGCGTCACACTAGACGGCCATCCCAGATTGACGTGTTACATTAGTTGCGAATGTAGTTTTACACTTAAATTCATGTAGTGGAGACAAGGAGAAGAGCTCATTAGAACAACTATCAAGAAAAAGACAAGATGGATGTCACGACTCGGTGATGGGAAGGTCAGAAACCGATAACACTTTCGATCCTTCTTTGGATTTTGTCGAGGATATCGAGCTATGTAGTAGAAGCACCAGGCGAGACAGAAAATTCAGGGATGATTGGTGAATTACAAATGAATAAGTTGGATTTTACGGCACGATACAATGAACTAAGCATTTTAGCCTCAGTCAACTGATTCAATATAATTCCTCTACTTAACGTCAATAGAAAACTTGACGAAGAAGCCCTTATGCGTTACTCTCTTGATTCTTTCTATTCCTGCACATATTCTGCATATGTTCCTAATTTCTTTGCGCAGAATTCGATGTTCTGCGCTGTAACTTGGGATTATTATTGTTTCCTTTGCATTACGCCGAAACTTCCATTTTTTCACTTAGTCTAGTTTTCTTTGCGATTATCTCGATTGCTGATGTTGGATGTGCGTTATGGTCCAGTGGATATCGGCTCGGAACAAGAAATCGTAGAGCAGAGTTCGAATTCCAGTTCAATATATTGCATCCACTCATGCGCAAATACTTTCGGGAAAATATCAATCGATCATTTCTCCCTCCAACTATGGGTTAAATAACAGGACGGATTAAGTCCTATAGCCTTGGTTGGCAACCAGTCAACTGCAGAAAGTAATGGGAAAATACTGAGGGAAAATATTCTGCTCAGTCAGGTTTGTTTCGAGATATGATCGCCCAAGCGTGTATTACGTATGGCATTTAACTGAGTGAATGAGGTTACTAAATGTTACGGTGCCCTTCTACGTGGAATGGACTCTTCCTTCTGTTATAAATAATAACGCAGCTGTGAATCGTGTGACAATCTAGAGACAGTTGAGACGCAGCGTAACTATACCGTTCGGACTTACACTACTATTTTGCTGATTACTAATACTTACTTTTGTATATATTGTTTTGTTGTTCTTATACACTGTTTGAACCTACCTTCTTGATTCAGTGTCTCACTTGCGGCTTCAAACAGGCAACAATAAGAACAACAACAACTTGGCGACGAAGATTTCGCCACAACTCCACAACACTAAAGCTTCTCTTAGTGTGCCAGTTCGAGTTTCTATTTACATTTTGTCCACTGTATTTGCTTATAACACTGTCCACATTCAGGTCATTCAAGCGTCTGTCATAATGCAATTTGAGTGTTACCTTAGCTTTCTTCATTTTCATTAATTTAATGCTAAGTTAACATATAACTTGCAAGGTGGTCGCTACCACAATCAGGATTATTTTATGTTTATGTAAAATTTTATTCCTGAACCTCTTATTGATAGTCATATAGATATTTTGGTTTTTCGCCACTCCTGCTAAGCTTGTCCATTTTCTAATACATCCTGGGAGATCTTGAAACCAAGAGTTGGCTACTGCCTGATCAGTTTGAATCATTTTTCTCAGCGTTCATTACGAGTTTCTATTTCGAATTTGCCAACCATTTCATCATTGTTCTCCTTGCCTACTTCGGTATTCAGATCCCTCTTAACGATCGTAATTCCTGAAAATTTATATTGAGACATAATTTTGTACAATAGAAATATTAAATTCCTCCTTCTATATTTTGTGATGACGGTGCAGATACAACTCTTCTGGACATGTTGATAGGCTTTTCTTTTTTGTTTAACGAGATGATTCCTTTAAGTTAGGTGATAGTATCCTAGAAAATATTTTACCTCGTTTAACATACACGTAAATGTTAACTGCTCATTTTCTGCTTCCTATTTTCTAACTGGCTACATTGATTTAGCTTTCTGATATTCCATTTCTCCGTAATTAGTTTCTGTTAGAAGTCAACAGTCGCTGGTTCACGGATCGGTCACACCAGTTGTTTATGTTTTCACTTACCGGACGAGGAATCAATTCCAAGGAGTGTGACACCATTTAATTCGTTTTTTGCTTCAAGTTACTGGATGACGGTTGGACAATCGATGGATGACCTGTTGCACATGTCCAAAATTACCGAATGGTGTCTGAATTACGAAAGTCTTAATCAGATTGTTATCTTTCATAACTTCATTGTTGAAAGCCCTGAGTTTTCTTAGGTTTGATAGTGTCGTGGTTTATATTGCCTTCTCCACAGTTAATTATTGAGACACTAATTCTAGTTAGTTGCTCATTGACCGGTCACAAAGTTTTCCGTCCTTTGATATGTCTTGTCGCTTATCCTAAACTGTTGCTAAGAACACGCCTCACTTGGAATACATTAGAGTAGGTGCACCGGATTAGTCACCGACCATCCAACAATGGCATACGTTTCATATACATATTTATACACACTCTCATTATATATATATATATATATATATGTGTGTGTGTGTGTGTGTGTGTGTGTGTGTGTGTGCCGGGGGAGGATTGTCCAAATGTTTTGTATGTCCCAGCGCTTTCGGCTATACCAATTTTCTATTTTTACTTCTAACTGAATGTATGGATTGGTCTATGCATGTTCCTATAGATATAGGAATATTTTATATTTCAAACACGGTAATCACATTGCAACTGTGTTCATAGTCGATATTATTGATTACTGGTCTTTTTTTCTTTTTTATTAATAATCTTTCCATTATTTTTAGCATTTATGTAGATGAGGCAAATATAGTTGTATTATCAACGAGTAAGTTGCAGGTAGAGTTTAATAGTTCTCCATGTGTATTCAAATTAGACCGAATTGATCTAAGGTCAAAGATATGTAACGTTAGTCTTCTTGTTAGGTATGTTGGAGTTCATCCAATATAATCATGTACATACATACTTTTTAACTTAGATGTTGACAAGTCCACATCTCTAATGTTTGTTTTCCATCTTATTTTCTTGTTCTTGTTTTCACTTCTTTGCTTTAAGCACACAGGTCACCGAAGAAAAAACACAGCCTAAACACAAAAATCTATGCGAAATTATTATTCATTATAACAATAACCGAAACCATAATTTTACCGTCCTTGCTTGCCTGTAATAAATTGTCAAAAGAAAGAAAATATTTTACTAACCGAGCATAATGAAATACATTCTAATTACTAACAAAAAAGATTATTATTATGTCATTTCTCATCATATTTCTGCTTTGGTCGCACTACCTACCAAGTCTGCAGGAAGATCTAAGGCAGTTTGTGGCGTGTTGTTATGGCTCCATTTCATGTTTTTCTATCTCCCCTATCACCCCTAGCGTTACATAGACAAAGTTTTCCTTAGTGTGTGGGCTGTACTTGACAAGACAATATTTTTATATCTCTTAAACTGGGTTCAATTCCTTCAATGTGTTGTTTTGTTCCATTTTTATTATTCCAAGTGCACCTACTATCACTGGCACGACTCTTGTTTTCAATTTCCACATTTTTTCTATTTCAATTTCCAGGTCTTTATATTTTGACAGTTTTTCGAATTCCTTGGTTGATTTGTTACAATCCGCTGCATAAGCCATACCAATTAATAGGCAAGTTTTTTCTTTCTGGTTTTTAACAA
>JBBBDQ010000472.1:147500-167500 GCA_037127315.1 Ascarosepion bandense | reverse complement strand
ATCTTATTAATTCAAAAATTCTGGCAAGGAATCCAACAGGAAAGTATTTGAAACCTCGTTAAAGAGAGACCCAGTCTATTTAATATCTCCCTAGACTATGCCCTGATGTGATGAGATAGACAATTTTAATATTTCATAACGATTACGACACAAATTAACGAATAAAATATAACCGACCTGTTTTTCTTCCCTATGCGATGTACTGATGTAGGGGTAGGTTGTTTGTTTTAAACGTTTCCCCCTAAGCAACGCGGTACTGCCACTGATACAGAGGGGGCCACATAGGAGTAAAGGTTTAGAAAGGAGGAGAGTAAGGAGAAAGACGAACCAGTTACAGGGAGTGTCAGAGAAAGGGCAAGAGAAGGATGAAGATACAGGTGTGAAGACAGTTGCGAAGGTAGAGAGAAAGGAAAAGAACAAGATATACAGGATGATGTAGAAAGAACTGGAGTCAAGTGGATAGGAGATGGGTATTGACATTGCATTTATAGGAAATTTATAAGATTAATAAGAATTTTCTTGAACAAAAATCAATATTCTTCACCAAGTGCTTCAAAACTGGCAGGTAAGATAAACTTTCCTAAAACGAAACTTTGATCTGGAATTGGAATGAAAGAAGTCATCATTATCATTTATCCATAACACCTAATGGTGCATAGGGCAGCAACTTTTTGTTGCTGTTTCTGTAATAAACTGTTTTTACGGGGCAGGGTTGAAGTCCCTGCACCCAACCCCCAAACCTGGAGGACAATGAAAGAATATATTTCACATACTCTAAATCCACCATACAAATCTCGGGATGCCGAATTAGTAAACTCTTCTTCTTCTTTATGTTTCATGTCTGTTCTGGACGTAGGCGATGATGGACTTTCACTTACCCCTATCTCTTGTAGCTTTTAATATTTTTCCTCTTGCTATTTCTCCCAACCCTCGATCCCTCCATCTATTTGCTCACGCCAATCAGTTGTGCCTCGCGATGTTTCCTCTGTCTTGCTTTCCCTCTATCAGTCCTGTGAGTATTAAATTCTCCAAACCTTCTTTCTCAAAGAGCTAAGACCTTAAATATATCATTGCATAGGTCAGTTATAACAAATTCATTATAGGAAATAAAATTAAAGATAGAATACGCTTTGCTATAGGTTGTTTCTCACAACACGAACTTCTCCAAAACTAAAATATCAATCTGAAATTTTAAATAGCCTCGTCAGATCGAGACCTTCGAATGAATGCTATGCATGGCACCAAACACTTTCAGAAATAAATATAGTGTCAGTTGTATTCAACCGCTTAGTAAGATGAATGATTAAAAATGATTTTGAGCTATGAAAGCCTGTTTCTTGACGAAGTGCATCAGTCTTAGAAACCAGGGGTAGGAAATGGCTAGTAAATTTCAATGCTTCTAAAACGAAGCTGTTATCAACTAACCACCATAGACAATCGCATCTACCTCCCATTAGCATGGGACAGGCTAGCCTCCCAGAGAGTAAAATACTACGCCTCCTTGGCCTTACACTTTCGGCAGACTTCAAATGGAATGACTATATCGAATCCATTGCCAAATCTGCCGCTATGAAAGTCGGCTCTCTGTGCAGGGCCCGGAAGTTTTTCCCACCTGAATCTATTCTGCACATATACAAATCTACCATCCGCCCGTGTATTGAATATTGCTGCCATATCTGGTCGGGTGCCCCTGCTGCTCTCCTTGGGCTTCTTGACAAAATACAAATGAGGATCTGTAACGTGGTTGATACTGACTTGGCAGACCGGCTGCAACCACTCTCTCACCGGCGTGATGTGGCTTCCCTGTGCCTCTTCTACAAGTACTTTCATGGCTTCTGCTCCGATGAACTTAGATCACTGGTGCCGCCTAAGCAGAAATTTACACGAGATACTAGATTAGCAACTAGGTCCCACCCTTTTACAGTTAAACAGATAAAATGTAACCGTAAATTCTACTCCAACAGCTTATTTTCTCGCGCTTCTCGCCTGTGGAACCCCCTTCCACAAGTCTGCTTTCCCGACAGCTACAATCTCCAGGTGTTTAAATGTAGGGTCAATAGACACCTCCTATCACCCTAACTCCCAATTATTCTCAGAACACTCTCATCTACCGAACCCTCATTCTCGGTATCCTTACCCGCCTATCACCCACCCTCTGACATTTCCTATATTTAACCATTCTCGGTATTCCTACCCGTCTATCACCCACCCTCTGACATTTCCTATATTTAATCATCCTTTCTCCACTCTATGTAGCCCCCTGCGCAGTAGTGGCAGTGACATGCCTTGCTCGGGGTGAAACGCTTATAAAAAAAAATATAAATGCCACTACAGAATCATGAAAAACTTACAACAAATTCAAAAAAAAGAACACAGTTTACACGCAAAAAATGACATAACCAAGATTCTGACATTCCACAGTACTTTACATAAAATGCTAGGAAAGAAACCACTATCAATAATCGAAAGAGACATAACAGCTACTGAGCTTGAGAAGAGAAAAAGCAAGAAAGGAAATCACCATCAATAATGGACGGAGTCATAACTGTTACTGGGGTTGAGAAGAGAAATTAATAATATAATTAAGATGAAGACATTTCACATTTTTTCAAATGATAGGTAGGAAGTTAACCACCCTCAATAATAGAAAAAATAGTAACAGCTACTGAAATGAAGAAATTTCTGTTCCTGAAAAAAGAATGGTCGCTACAGATGTGCTATTGGAGGTAAAAATCACGGAATGCTTTCTAACGATAACGGATTTCTAATGATGTTGAGGTAACACACACACATAAGAAAGTAGCTAAAAAGACGGAAAGTTGAATAACACTACTGTGAATGAAGGAAACTATGTTTATAATTAAGTTTTGATTAGTGAGATTTTTGTGTTTCTTTTCCAGTGCTTTGTCTGCTTCTACTCTTAAATGAACTGTAATTATGAATAAATGAACAGCTATAATTGTTGACCAAATCTCGTAAAACTTTTTAGTAGTAGATATTCTAGACTGGTTAAATATGTTCATGAATTTCTCAAATGTGTTCTTCTCTTGTTTAACGATTGGACATAAAATATAAAGCTTCATTAGCTTTGGTTATGTCACAAAGTTTTGGATTTAAATTAATCTATGATGTCTGTTGAATTAAAGGAAGAATGATGTATCTTATTCTCTATTCTTCTAAGTCAAGCAGAGTAGCATCTACTATTAGAAAAAATTATTTAGAATTTACTTACTTATTTTTCTCAATAGGAGTAGATATTTTTGCCTATCGTCCGGTTTACATTCATCCACCGTCTTCTAAAAAAAAAAGTAACGGCTTATCGTTTGTTTTCTATTTCGGATTTGATTTCCGGTTCCTTCTAAAGTTTATTCAACTTAATAATTCTAAAGCTTCCGCTTAATTCTCTGAAAATTTTATATGCTATTTTTTTTTATTTTTCTCTCGAAAAAAGTTGAGCGTTTCACCTCTTGTCGACTTCACAATCCTCTGCAGTCGCGTGAACAGGAGTAGTGGTATGTTACTTTTTTCCTGTTTAGTATTTGGTCCCCGATCCCATCTAAAGCATTTTTTAACTAATACTTGTATGACTTTCGCCTAAATCTCAGAAATTTACAAATAATTTATTTCTCAATACCAGAAGATAACTTCACCTCTCGTCCGGTTCATACTTCATGACGGTCTTTTAAACGTGAGTCGTGGTTAATCACTTCTTTCATGTTTATGATTTGGTCTTTTGTTCTTTTTATTTTTTTCAGCCGATACTTCTAAAATCTCTACCTAAATCTTTTAAATTTACTTACTATTTCTTTCTCAGTGTAGCTTCACCTGTTGTTTGGTACACAGTTCACCACGATCTTTTGAAAGTAAGTAGTTGTTAATCACTCCACTTCTGTTTAGAATTTGGAGCGGCGATTCCTACTAAAGCATTTTCCTTCTACTTTCAAGTCCAGTAGTCGCTCACATCTTAGTATTTTTATTGCCTTACTACAAAAGGTCATGTGTATGTTTTATTATCTATGAATATATTATATATTTTTATTACATTCTCAGCGGATGAGGAAAGACTGAAACCTAGAATTTGTGAAGAAAATATATCAGAGACGAGGACACTGTTGAGTGAATATTTTGAAAGCTACATCAAAGAAGAACAAACATAGACTCAGGAAGGCATATTTTAAAAACAAGATTGTGAACTTTGACAAATTTGTTTCATAACCTGTCACCTTTTCAACAATATCTCAGTCACTTCTGTTGCCGGTGTCTTCTGTCGGGGCAGTTATTAATATTAGAACTATTTTCTTTCTTTTGAATATCGCCATAAACCAATTTCCCACAATGATAACCATCCCTATCTCAACTGTCGTCTATCTAGATTGTCTCTTTTTTTTCCTCCGCCCACCATCTCTCTCTCTCTCTCTCTCTCTCTCTCTCTCTCTCTCTCTCTCTCTCTCTCTCTCTCCCTCCGTTTCGGGAACTCAATATTTGCGTTCTATCTCTCTATTAGCTCTCGACAATATGAAGCGTCGACCTCTGCCCTCCACCTTTTACTTTACACTCAGAGAAGCACGGTATGCCCAACTGACATATGGGAGTAGTTCAAACCCGGCTGCTGCCTGTTTTCATTCACCTTGATATCTTGGCCGCTTACCCCAGGGGAAATGCGTTGGTTGAAACCTCATTAGTTTCCTCCCATTTCTAATCTACCTGTCCGCTATGAGCAAACTTTTCATCCGTCAGGCGCGACTCGCAATTTACGTGACTGTCTACGTCGATGGCCGCAGCGGACACAGAAAGAGAAATACTCTTTCAAAATGGCGTTAAGTTTAGATTTGTATTATTTCAGGGCGTTGTTTAGAGACAGTAATTAAGACGCTAGTTCTTCAGAATGATTGAAAAAGAAGGGTTAAAAAGTATTATATATGTGTGTGTGTGTGTGTGTGTGTGTGTTTGTGTGTGTTGGTTTATGCCAGTGTGTTTGTTTGTGTGTGTTGGTTTATGCCAGTGTGTTTGTTTGTGTGTGTTGGTTTATGCCAGTGTGTTTGTTTGTGTGTGTTGGTTTATGCCAGTGTGTTTGTTTGTGTGTGTGTGACCGATAAAATAGGCCCAAGCCACTTCCTAATTTAACGCGAAGAAGATTAACAAAAATAAAAAAAAGTGTCTAACGTGAGCATTATAGTCAATAAATCCAAGTTTGGCACAAGTATATGGAAATTTTCCCATGATATTATGTTTAACAAGCAAGTCTACTTAACTATCATTGGCATACGGTCATATCACACGTTAACACTTGTTGTCAACCAATCACCCAGGTTAAGCAATAGCAAGCCTGCTTAGTACGTAGATAGGCGACCGCTTCAGAATACAGTTGATGTGATGGGTAACTGTTCGGACGTAAATTGGAGAGCCGAGTTTCAATTATGCGCAAATACCTTTGTGAAAGTTACGAATTCACCCTTTATCTCGCTCGGCTAAGGGTTATCTCTAATGTAATCGATCCTAACCAGGCATTTCGACTGCAGTCAATGGGTCCTTGGTACGACGGTAAACTGCATTCGGTAGCAAGGCCTCTGATTGAGAGGTTGTGAGGGGCATCGAACCACCTCTTAATTGCTGTTGTTCTCAGGTCCACCCTGACCTGGATTAGTAGCACCTGTTCGGGTCCCAGCCATGAGCAAATAGTTTATCCACAAACTGCGGTCAAAAAACTATAACAGACTTTTATAGAAAAATATACATAAAAATAGACTTTTAAAGAAAAATATTACCAACAATACTTTTCTGAAGGAAAAAAATATTACCATAACACCTTTTTGAAGGAAAGAAAATATTACCAGCAATACATTTTTGAATACAAAACTTCAGTTTTCTAAAATATAAAATAAATTAAAAAAATAAATAATTAAATACATTTTTCATCAGAATCTGACTAAATCAAACTTCTAACTATAATCGAATCGTATTAAAAAATACTTTAAAACTCTACTTTTTCGGCTTTAAATAACCCACAGAGGTTTATATGCCGTTAAACAAAACTCACACTCGAGTAGTCACATTCTCACCGACGCGACTTACATCTGTCTATTCTACAAATACGTTTCTGGTAATTGTTCTGTCCAGCTATTTTCACTGGCGCCCCGATTACACGAATTTAAGCGTGCTGCTAGATTGATATCTCGGTCCTACCCGTTTACTTTTAAATTAGCTAAATGCAATCGCCATTTCTATGGTTTAGTTTTTCGCACCCCCTGCCCGTAAAAAATCCATTCTTCCCTGTTAACTACAATTATCAAAAATTCAAATACAACGCCAATCAGTATTCATCTTTTGTCCTTTCCCAATCATCACTGTACCCAGAATTTTCTCTCAGTTTCACTCCCTTTAGTCCTCTGCGTACTAGTGTAATTACCGCCTTACTTGAAGTGAAATGATTTTCTAAATACATTTATCACTGAGTAATTATTATCTGCAAATAATTATCAATTTCAAAATATTTTCTGGTTTTAAATAAATTGCAAATGTTTGATAAGCCGTTGAATATGAATCAATCGTAGTGAGTTCGATTCTCTCTCATAATTTTTAATACCATTATTCACTTTAGACGCGTTGAAGGTAAAAAGTTAATGAATGAGATAGTGAACGGGAAGATGGGGAAGATGGGGCAAATTATAAGGGTATGTGGGATGGATTAAGGTTGACACGAGACTTTTTTCTTATCAAAGGAATTCGAAAGGTAATGAGCTAAAATTAATATCGTTCACTTTTCTTGTATATAGTTATGGCTATAAGTGGTGGATTTTCCTACGCTTCTCTCCGGTAAGCTCAATGAACACGCATCTCTTCTAAATCACTTCCTTACTTTTCTTCCTGACCTTTGCCATGTCTTCTTGGCAACTGTGATTTGTGGTGTCTGAAAATGTCTCTTTCTACCCAACTTCGATCCTCACTTCTGGCTATCAGTAGAAGATCTTACTGATATCAACTAGAGGATTCGTCTTTTCATATGCGATATGCCTTGGGACAAAGATTTAGTCTCTCTGTTCAGGACTACGCCCCTGAAATATTCTCCTGGGTGAAACCCGACTTTAATGGTTACATTCTATGAAATACCCACTTATCTCATCTCCTTGGCTCTTTCCTGCTTTCTCGGCTGCCATCGCCCACAGAAATCACTTCTTCCGGCTTTACCAAATAGGCACCTGTTTTTCTCTGCTCGTATCCTACAGGATGCTAAGCTGTTGTTTGCTGATATAATAAAGCAGCGTATAGCATCTCGCAAGTTTAGTCCCAAAGATTACTGGCCGCTTTGTGCTTAACAACAGAAAACCATTAAATCCCACCTCTATTCAACCAATTCGTAGTCCTCAGATCCACAGCAGATAGGCGAGTACTTTTCTCACAAATTCTCGTCAAACTCTACACATCACTGGTCTGAAGTATCCACACCCAATTTTACATCTAGAACTGAGACTCAACTGATTATAATCTATTCAGATTTGACTAAACACTGTTAATTTTCAGCTACGTACTTTTACTGTTTTTTTTCTCCTTAAATCTTTTCCTTTCAGATAAATTTTCTTAACTTCGATATTTTAAACGTACAGATATTTTACAATTTGATATTTTCGCTCTCTTTAATTCTCCCTTGACCACAAAACTATCCTTCCTACCAATCCCTGATTGTCATGAGTGACCAATCCCTGCCTGCCTTGTAACTGTGTATATACATATATATATATATATATATATATATATATATATATATATATATATATATATATACTTCTCCCCCATCTTTTAGTTAGTTGGCGATAATATTTGCCAATGAGAGGAAAAATGGTAATTTTTCTTTAAATTTTCTAATGATTTTGGAAAGCCATTGACAGTAAAGGAATGTTTTTCCGATTGGCAGGGCAGATTAAACTAATGCTGGTCGGGGACTTTGCTATTGAGATCTGTATAAACACTGTTAATTTTCACCCATGTCCTTTTAATCTTTTTCTTTAAATGCTTCCGTTTCAGAAAACAAGTTCTAATCTTCGATAGTTCTTGTTTAAAAATGATTATTTTACAACTTTATTTTTTTTGCCCTGTTTAATCCTCCCTTGACTACAAAATTGTTTTAACTACTCATTCTACCCACATTATCATCCTCTGTGATATGATGGGTTAGTTGAACTTAAGTACTTAATAATCTTCTCTCCCATGACCCAACATCTGCAATTCTCTATTATCATACTAGAGACTAGCAATTCTCGAAATCATGCTTAACCCAGCCTCCCCACTAATTCAAACGTAACGCGGTTCTCTTTCAAGGCGCTATCCTAGATACTAAGCTTTTTCTCATTTGCATCTAAAATCTCGCTGAAGTAATCAGATCCCAAGTAAGCATCTACGCTGACGACACCGCTATTTACCCTCGCCTCGTCAAAAATCTGCCAAACCTAACAAAACAAACCTTGCTGCTGCTCTAAAAAAGGAACTCCAGTCAGTGGTGAACATTATTTATTTTTGGATTTTACTACAAAAAATGTGGCACATGGCCGAATACGGGGATGGGGAAGGCTGGTCTTCATCTAGTCCTAACGTTAAACTTAGCTAGTCACAATCACTGACCCAGGCATGCCAAAGTATTCCTATCACCAAAACAACGCTTTCTTACTAACCTTTCTTTCTACGTCCACCATAATACCACAATGTCTCCATGAAGTCCTATCTAAGCTCCCAATATGTACAATGATTGTCTGTGGGGGGAAGGGAAATAACAATATAAAAAAAAAACCCAATGAATATTTACAAGAAAAAACGCATTATATACAAGAAACTAAACAAAACTGTATTAGTAACAAACCTCCCCACATATTCTATCACGTGATAGATACATCTGTTAACTGGATGAAATCGATGCAGGACTATAAATAAACTAAACCATTTATTCCTCCAACCACGCACACATGTATTCACACATCCAAACACAAAAACAAATACGAAAGTCACACCCGAAATACGAAAAGCGTCCTGCACCCACCAGAGAACTGATATACCTAGTCACCTACGCAAGGGAAGGGAGGGGGAGTTAAACTAAAAAGAAAAATTGGGACAGAAATAAAAGGGGCCAATGAACAACCAAATCCTAGCTAAGAATAAATTATAAAAGACAACTCAAGACAAAAATCAAGCCTAATCTAGTCTACATGAGGGCAGGGGTGCTTAGGTTCAAAGTGGTCGGAACAAAATCAATATGCCACTCCAAATCAGCTCCTCTCACTCGACACAATCGCGCAAGATGTACCCACCTTTTGCCAAACTCTGATGGAGGGAGCCGCCGCCTTTCCGTCCTAATCTTGACTTTAAGCTGATGCTTAAAGAACAAGATCAGTTGGGAAGAGGTGAACTTCTCGTCCCCATAGAGCTCCTTCTGACGCGTCCTCCATATCACGACTCTCATAACTCCTAGCAAGCAAAAGAACACATAGTGCTCAGCCTTCGTCAGTGGCGGCAACACATTGCTACAGACAGAACTGGCCTCGAGGACAAAGAACTTTCCGCGCAGTATGCGAACCATGATGCCTTCAACAAACTTGCACAGCGGTACTACGACTCTGCACTGAAAGAAGGCGTGGTCCACGGACTCCACCTCCCCAGTGCATCGCACGCAGTTTGGAGACTTCTCCAAGCCCGCTGAACAAAGCCTCTTGCCGACCCAGAGGGCCCTACGTATCACCAGCCAGGTGAGTGATGCCTCATCATTAGTGAGACATTTCAACCCGGGCGCCCACGGCCATAATGAGCGAGCCTCCTGCTTCGTAAGACCGAGCTCGCCAATCAAATCATTCTGAACGGCTTCCCGAACTAAAATTTGATATAATGCCTTACGCGACAACGCCTGGACGTCGGGGAGACCATCCGTCGCCCGTTGGAGTCGTTTCAGAGCTAACCGACATTCACGCTAGAAGGCGCACTCGCCACGTGGTAAACGGCTGGCCTCATATTCAGACGAGTGCACACTTCTAAGGGATGGGAAATTCTTATGGGCATCTTCCTTCCAGAAGTTGCCTTCCTCATCCGATTGCTGACACATTCGGTCTAGGAATGCAATGCGAAGCGTATGTTGACGAACAGTCAGTGGTGAACTGGGGTAAAACAAAAATGCCTCATTAATTTTAATGCTTCCAAGACGAAGCTGGTATCATTTAACCGCCATAGACAATCTTTCCTACCCGCCATCAACATGTGTATTTATTATGTAAACTTACATAATTGCGGCACAAGGCCTAGAAGGGAAGGGGAAACAACATATATTACTCTATCTTATCCCTAGCTAATTTCTTTCGTGACCCAAACATCCGTTACAATTTTTCTCTCTCACCATAAGAACTTGCCCTTCGCCACTCATGTTTATCATCCACTACAATACCACATATCACTCCGGGGAACTTAAAAAATACCCCAAGTGTACATAAAAATTTCTTTTTACAATTTTCAATATATACAAAAAAATATGACGTGAAATGACACAGGGGAAGGGGCATGACATAACTTCCCCAAACAAATAAACTAAAAATATGAACAAAAACATTATGTTAGCTGGTCCCAACCTACCAACAAAACAAATAGGTCACTGTATTCTGCCTGTAAGTCAAAAATCAAGCAACACTCTTTCTACTGGGAGGGAGAAGGAAAAAAAACTAACTCGGAGTGGGAATGAAAAATTTTGATTCAGACGTAGTAGCAACAGGACAAAATAAAATGAGACTGGGGATCACAATCTGAATCGTAACTAAAAATAGAATACCGGGAACAGGCCAGGACACACACTCATTCACATTAACTAGGAACACAAAATGGGGACTTACCTTAACCACGGGAATTGTTCCAAAGGAATTCAACCCGATGCGACTAGCAGGTCTAAAAAAGAAAACTCACACGAACCAGGCTCGCCGCAATTATCCACCTTTCGCTGAACTCTGTCGGGTGCAGCCGTTTCCAATCAGTTCTAATCTTCATTTAGAGCTGGTGCTCAAAAAATCGGATCAGATCCTGATGTGAAAGACGACCACCCCGCAAGACTTCCTCCAAACGCGTCGTCCATATCACCATACGAGCCGTGGCAAGCAGCGACAGAAACACCATTCGCTTCACTCCAGAGTACGGTGGCGACACATTGTCAACAGCGTATGCACGATCAATGGCAGAAGCTCTCGCGGCGTGATACGAGCAGTCAACTCGCTGAATCGATCTCATAATGGGCGAACGCGCAGACAATGGTAGAAGGCGTGCAAAGACGTCTCCTTTAAACCAAGGTTGCAACGCTCACAATCTGGCAAATCCGCCAGGCCCAATATGAAACGCAAGTCATTGAGAGACAAGCCATTCCGAGCCAATCGCCAGGTCAAAGAAAACTCAGAGTTGCTGAGATACTCCGATCCTGGCGCCCAAGACCAATGAGAGCGATATTCACCCTCCGTCATGCTCCAGCTTCCCACTAAGTCGATCCTTTGCGACGCCCTCCACTAATCTCTGATAGAAGAGCTTCGTAAGCTGTGAAAATCACTGGACCGCGGAATGGCCATTAAGGCCTTGTGGCATTCAAGAATGAACAACAGTCGCCCCCGAGGCTTACGGCAGCGCCTCGATATCGGGGGAGTGATAGTGAGGCTCGGGAACGCGTCCCGCACTACCCCCGAAAGCAACGAATTGTCCAATAACGCACGTCTGAGAAATGCCAACCTCGAGGCCAGTTTGTGGCTCACCAAGTGCGGCATCCACAGACCCCCATTGCACGGACGTTGGTAACAGACACGTTTATCGACGTGATGTCTGCGTTGTCTCCAAAGAAAGGAGAATAGCAGACCCTCGAGCGACTCCTCACGCGCCTGACAAAGTGGAAGTACCGTCAGCCGGTAAAGGATCTTGGGAAAGAGGTATGTAGCACACACCTCCGCCAAGCCCTTTAAGGACAAACGCCTTCGTTGCCAAATCTCGACCAGCGCAACGACCTTTGCCTGTACTTCAGACCAACTCTTCTCCAACTGTAAGTCCGGACCAAACCAAATTCCAAGGAGCTTGATCGGCCCGTCCGTCCAGTTGAAGGGCCCCTGGAGGGGAAACCCCTTCCCAGCGCCTAACCGCAAGCCGGACGACTTGTCGCAGTTAGTCTTGGCCCCAGTCACCTGTTCGTACCGTACAAGCGCCTTCTATACCGCTCTTATGTCCCCGTGAGAAGACACAAAAGTCGTTACGTCAATTCCACGTAGGGCCGGACTACACGTCCTGTCCCTTAGCCTGCCAAGGAGGGGCTCCAACGTCAGGACGTAAAGTCAGGACGACAGTGGACAACCCTGTCGAACCGACCTAGACAGCGAAACGCCTCACAAATGTCATCAGTCGACCTAAGAGTATGTCCATCCGGGTCTCATATTTCTCGAATATACCGATCGCCGTTCCGACGAATTTATTCCCGACGCAATGAAGCGCCTATATTCACAGCTTCAGAAGACATCTTGCTTAACTTATGTCTAATTTACTGACCCATGTAACGACCGCTAGTCGACCGTTCAAGGGCCTCCTTAGCTAAGTCTATCTCTCGGGGATCACCACCCGGGAAATCACCCGGGAAAAGTTATCTCTAAGTGTCTTCGCCTTCTTAGCCTTATCTAGTTTGAGCCGTTGGCTCTATTGGGTGGCGAAAGACCTAATGCTATCCTTAAGTCTAGCCAACCACTTATTCCCAATGACTCCCCCAGTTAACGCCCGCTGAACTACGATAATTAGCTGGCGCTGAAAGTCCCGCCTGTCCAGTAAGGACTGGTTGAACTTCCAGTAACCAGCCATTCTAGGCCTAAATTCTAACACCACATGGGTACAAATAAGTTTGTGGTCCGTGTAGCCTAACCAGTGTAACGTCGGGCATTGTAGGAAATCTATGTCGGCTTCTCTGACTAACATTCTATCAAGGTAGCTAACCACCTTGGTAGAAGGCCAACTATTCGCCCACGTTCACATGCTCCCGCCCGGACTATCGACCCGGTATCTATCGACAAGACCAAAATCGCCGATCAGATCAACCAGGCTACGATCACCACTCCTTCCTTTAGCGCCCCACCCTCTATCCAGCTTGGGGTCCAGGACGGCATTCCAGTCCCCCACTAGAATTAGTCGCTTGGAATCGACCAGGAAGGGCTCCAACAGACTGAAAAATTCAACACGCTCACCTTTGTCGTTGGGCGCATAAACCACAATCAGACGAAACGACTTGCTTTTCACTGCAATATCAGTCCCGATCAGCCGGTCCTCGGCACCGTGATGGACAAGGTCAACCCTCGCATCCAGGGTACGCTTCACCAGCAAAGAAACACCTCTGCATTGCCGGTTCCCATATGTTGAATAAACGACAAAGTCGTTCGCCAGCACACAAGCATCGACGTCGCAAACAAAGTGCGTTTCTTGGATCGCGGCAACATCCACATCAAACGACAAGAGGTCACGAAGCAGGCGGGAAGCCTTACCCCGATCCCTCAGGCCGTTCGCATTCACAATAGCTAGCTTGATAGACATTTCTTAGATCTGAAAGTAAAAAAAAGAAAAATTAGTCGCATGCCGGCTGAAAATCTCTAGCAGTTAGGACCCCGACCGATTGTCCCAGTGACCCTGTACCAATGTCGGAAGTAATCCGTCCGCCAGTGACAATACCGCCGACGTCCGTAGGATATGTTAGTTTTAAGGTTCTATATAAACAGGGATGGACCAAAATGGGGACCCTCCCTGCACATGATTTTGCCATTTTTCTTAATTCTGGTGTGTCAGGAAGACACAAAACACTTTTGACGTACAACTTGTCCACTTGATCTATATGCTCCCAGACCTTCAGGTTACCCCCTGTACACCTGACGAGAGTAATAACGCCTGGGGAAAGTTTTGGGGTTTTTCAGTAGATATATTCTCCACAGTATTCAGTTTGTATAGGGGCTTTAACAAGTTGCGCCTTTGCGCAGATCATTGTCTATAAGTATCTTCTTCTACTTTCATAAGTTCATCCCCCTGGGGAAGGGATTTTTCTTTTTGATCCGAGTTGGTGTGGAAATGGGAGTAGATGCAGGGGATGGAGTGCAAGATGTAAGTGGGGTTAAATGAAAGATTGGGGACTGGGAAGCTTTTTGCGGGGAACAGGGAAGACTTTTTGAAGTCAAAGATGTAAGTGGGGTCAAATGAAAGGTTGCAGACAGGGAAGGATTTTGTAGGGAAGAGGGAAAACTTTTCGCTTTTTCAGCATATGGAAGTCTTTCAGGTGATGCCGCTAATGACGCTGTCTTGCTGGTTTTCTCCTTACTTCTGCTTTTGCTTAGCGTCTTCGGATTCTCTATCTTTTCTTCTTCCTCCTCTCTACTCCGTTTCAGAGAGGTTGTCTCCATGTCTTCTTCTTGTTGCATATCCTTTGGTGGTTGCTTTGGTGGATGCGTTGCTTTCTTTTGTGGGACATCCTGCTTGGTTGGTGTTTCTGTTGACGTTTTTGGTGGGGATTTTGGTGTTGAGGGCGACTTTGGTGGAAGCTTTTTCTTCTCCAGTGTAGATATTGCTTTCGCCTTCTTTCCCACCGTTTGCCACTCTCCATCTTTGGTAGTCTTCGTAGTATCTTGTGTCTCTGCTGATTTGACCATGGGTTGTGATGGTTGGATCTTCGGAGCTGGATTTCTAGTTGGGCATGCCTTTGCCACGTGGTCGGTTGCACCGCATGCCCAACAACTAGGTCACCTTCCTTCTACCACAACGTCCCTGCAGGTGAGGATGTTGGGTATACTGGTGAACTCCTTCCGCGTCACCGTCACCTGCAGGGTGATGTCGCCAGTTTTAAAGCCCGACTTGGACAGTATAGACGTCACTTCTGCGACTCTTCCATATTGGGAGAAAAATGCGCCCACATGATCCTCAGAGATATCCATGGGGACGCCGTGAAGAGTGATTTTCGTTTTTCTTTTCC
The DNA here is from genome assembly GCA_037127315.1 of Ascarosepion bandense. Taxonomy (NCBI): domain Eukaryota; kingdom Metazoa; phylum Mollusca; class Cephalopoda; order Sepiida; family Sepiidae; genus Ascarosepion; species Ascarosepion bandense. The sequence goes on along the minus strand of JBBBDQ010000472.1, from coordinate 152,526 downwards.
CCATGTACTCCGTCTGTAAGCTCAATGGTTTAGTCGCCAATGCCATTCCTGCCAGGTGTTTCGCCTCTTCCATGGTTCCGAGCAGGATATCCCACATTGCGTGACTTCTCCTTTATTTTTATTTTTTTAAATTTTTTTTATAAAATAAAGACGGAAGCTGATGATGGTTGGCCTGAAATAGGCCCAGACTCCCGATTTACCATGAAATAATGTGTCTGCCTTAATTTTTCTTATATATATATATATATATATATATATATATATATATATATACACTATATTCATCCGCAGACATATCTGTTTCAATGTATCACAGCTCATCAGTACGGTTAGACTCCGATTGCTTTTTAACCCAGGATTGAAACTCGACCGAATTGGCGTCAGTCGGCGATTCTACCACTGGGCTACGAGTGTTCAGTAGAAGAAGGCAGACGTTTTAGCGCGTATATCATTATACACGCACAATAGCCAGCATTCTCTAATTCATTATTGAATGAGCGATGCGTAAACCCATCTCTTGTCTCTAACATATTTTCTATGCTTGATTCCCATTAGGCAATCGTAGGTGATGGAATTCCAGTTATCGTCCTAAAGAAGTGTAACCCTCAGCTGGCTCCACTGCTTTTCAACTCTGTAATTATTGCCTCACCACTGCCTGCTTTCCTGCCTGTTAGAAGTCCTCCTCTGTAATTCCTGTTTTTAATAACTCTGGTGAACACTCTTACACCTCTAATTGTTGTCGTATTAGCCTCCTACTTCTTTTTAGCGAGGCATTCTAGGTTATTATCATTGCTGAAAGGCATCTCAAATTCCACAACGTTTTCTCTGGCAAACAATATTGCACCCACTTGGCCAGGTCTATTGCTGGTGTGATAACGACGATCACAGAATATATATACCAGGCTCTTGATTAGAATTGAAAAAGATCGATCTATTGTTCTTGATGTCTCGAAAGCATTTGACAGAATTTTGTATGTTGTCATTCTGTGCAAGCTCAAGGGCTACGGTATTTCAGGACGATTGTTTGATTTAATCCAATCATTCTTATCAAATCGTAAAATGAAGGTTGTTTTAAACGGGCAACTTTCCAGACATTCGTTGGAATGTGGCCATCCCACATGACTCGATTCTAGGTCCTGGGTTTTTTTCTGATCTTCACCAGATGTTAAGTTTTCAAGTTGACATCTTGATATATATATATATATATATATATACATCACCTATTGATTATGACAAAGAAGCCATATAATCAACAGGTAATCAACATAGTCACAGTTTCAGGGAGATAACACACTATCTGGCGTGATCCAACTCTCTGTCACGTGGTTTGGTTCTAAGACTCTTTCCAAACGTACCACAGTCTGGGATTTCCTCCCCCAGACTGATAACAACAATTCACATTCCTGACAAATTAACATTTGTAACATTTGAACTCGTATCTGGTGGTAGGAAAGCGAAAGTTATTATAACCATTTGGTCACGTACCCATCACGATATTTTATATACTAAACGTACCCTCCATAAAAGACTCCACTGCTATCTAAATCTAAACTTATTTATAAATGGAAATTTGTCTCTGTGTGTGTGTGTGTGTGTGTCTGTGTGTCTGTGTGTCTGTGTGTGTGTGTGTGTGTGTGTGTGTGTGTGTGTGTCCGTTACCTATAGACTCCGTAACGGCTGAACCGATTTTCTCGAAAATTTACACAGTTGTACTATAAGCGTCTGCGAGTGTTCTTAGCTAGGTTTTGTGTCGAGGTACCCCCGATAAATATCGAAAATCGATAATCGAAAAAATCGGGTTAGAGAAGGAGTGGTCTGATTTTAATCAATTTTGATACACTCATAGACAAAGACATAAGAAACGATATTCAGATGTTTCAAGGTTTCAGTTCTTACAATAGTGCAGAAAATCGATAATATATATATATATATATAAAAGGCAAGATGTTTGTGTGCGTGTCTGTTTATCTGCCTGTATGTCTGTATTTTTTCAGCCTTTTTAAGTTTTTGCTTCGGGTTTGGCTCTAAGTAATTATAATTGTAGTTCTTAGTCTCAGCCATGATACCATTTACTCAGAGGACTTATTTAGCCTTCGAAATTCAGTTTACGACGAAAAAAATTGAATTGATATCGATACCAGGAAATCAAAATTTGACTTACATCTATTCATTTTTCTTTCAGTCTACGGTTTCGCTTTTTAATCTTTCGTGCCAATGTCCAAAGAGTTTGAGCTCCAGGACCATGGATTAGTTTTAAAGCTTTCATTACACCCGAGCAACGCCGGGCTATACTTCTAGTACAATATAGTAATGAAGAATGAGGTGTGGCTGTTAATTGCCATACGTGATACACACTTGGCGATCAAGTCTCTTTCGAGACATGACTGACTAGGCTGAAGATTTTCCCACCGTAGGTTGCCAATACTGTCTGCGGTAGACCGATTGTTAGCCAAGGCTATAGAACTCAATCTGTTTTGTTATGCAACTCATAGTTAGACGGAGAGGAGGTGGATTAATACCTTCCGCAAGGTATTTGTGCGTAAGTGAATGCAACGAATTTGACTGTGATTCGAACTCGGTTTTCCGATTTCACATTCCGAGCCGAAATCTACTACATAACTGGAATGTAATAGAAAGTGATAAGAAGTGAATGTTATGAGAAGAATAGCATAACATTGCAGGAGAACAGAAAAGTTACATGATTTGTTTTCGTATATTCCGTTGCCAATTTATTCTCATTCCCAAAGATGGCTCTGACGATAAACTACATCCGGCAGCAAAGCCTCTGATCAAGAGATTAGAGGTTTTGAAGAGCGTCGAACCACATTTAATTGCTGTTGTTCCCAAGTCCACTCATTTCTAGGGATGGAGCACTCGTTAGGGTCATTATAAGAATGTAACCCCAAACAATAACAAAATACCATGAAACTATATATATACATTTTTATGATTAAAATGACATCAGTATATTTCTATATTAGAAAAAATACTAATTACATATATTTCTAATAAAATTATCAGCATTAACAATTTTTAGTAGAATTATCAAAAATACATTTTATAGCAAAATGACCAACAATAATTTTTATTTGTAGTTGTCAACATAAAAATGTGTTTCTCTATACTTCTGATATGAGGTAGTAGTTAAACTATTTACATTATTCGGATTATTTTCCTCATCTTTATTGTCATTATTACGACGTTACCGTCGTTGTACGCTCTAGCCTTCTTCAGGAGATAGGATTTTCGAATGGACCCTTTTATTACTATTACTGGGGTATATCATACTTTATTCTATGTGCGATGCTACTTCTGGTAACCATATAGTTATCTCCCGTTAAGATAAATCCATGGAATGAGACTGATATACCCCCGTAGTTGTAAGAAAAGGGTTCAGGTCGAAATTCCTAGCGCTTGAAGAAGGCCAAACTGCACAACAGCTGAAATTTCGTAATAATGGCAATAAAGATGAGGATTTATAGGATACAAATCCTATATCATCGAACAATAAACTGAAACGAAAAAAGAAAATTGCACACCCACAAAAAAGTATCAGAACGACTAAAAACATTTTGGAAAACCCCAGACCAATGCAAATTTCACTAGTCACTGTGAAAACTAGGATTCTGGATGTTGATTGGATAGGAAATAGTAAATTGATCTATGACGCCAGTCAATTTTGTTTTTTCACACCTAGAAAATGAAAATGCCTTTCGGAGCCTGTCACATGACGAGATTCACTACTTAAGGACGTCTCCTAACCGGTCAAAATCAGTCAGAATGGGAGCGGTATCTGAAGCGTCACGTCGCAATGTAAGGAAAAAACTTTAAGCCGAGGTCATGTCTCGCCGACATACATTCATTCTATCCCTTCTTTCAATTTTTCTTTCTTCGTTTTCACTCCACGCCGCCAAAGAAAACAACAACAACAGGAAATCTTCAACAGACACGAAAAACAAAAAAACACTCAGTACAGTTTCTTTATTTGTTTCACCTTCTTTCTCACCCTGTCGCCAATATACCAAAAAAAAAAAAAAAAAAGGAAAGGAACATAAGATTTTTTTAATCTTTTTACATACATACATTTTTTTTTTAATCATTTCACCCCGAGCAAGGCGGAAACGCCACTGATGTGCAGGGGGTTACATAAATGTAAAAAGATTAATTAGAAAAGAGTGAGGAGTACAAACTAGTTAGAAACGAACAAAAGAAAGCTGAGAAAGCAGGTGCGATGGCAGATACATAGGTGGAGAGAAAGAGAAGGTTATACAGGGGAGGGGAGAGAGCTAGAGGCCAGTGGTCATTCTTCTACTATCAGTATACGTCCTGGGGCACTTAACTACTTACTACTATTTCTATGAAAATTTAAACACACGCATTTTTTGGAACATTTCGCTCATGCAAAATAGTTAACTACATGCATTATATATTCGAATATTTTACTTCTTTTTATAAATATTTTATTAAGTTCTATTAATAAAATTACACTTATTTTACAAACTTGAACACCATGAAATTATAAATACTTTATTCTAAGTGCGATACCAATTCTGGTAGCCATGTAGTTATCTCCCGGTAAGATAAACTACATGGAATGAGAATGATATACCCCAGTGATCGTAAGAAAATGTTTCAGGTCGAAATTCCTAGCACATGAGGAATACAATGTGTTCAAGTTTGTAAAATAAGTGTAATTTTATTAATAGAACTTAATAACATATTTATAAAAAGAAGTAAAATATTCGAATAGAAAATGCATGTAGTGAACTATTTTGCATCAGTGAAATGTTCCAATTTCATTTTTCCAGTCATTCATTCAACCTTCCACGCTATGTTTTTAAGTGGCCTTGTACCAGGCATGGCCCACACACCCTATAGACTATATAGAACAATATAAATAGTGTAACATAAAAGTGTGTTTAAAATATTTAGATTTTGTCATTAAATAACCCATAGAGTTTATTATCTTGCTAAACAAAATCAGCCAACTATTCTGATTCTTCTTGTGGAAGTCTCTTAAATGAAC